>JABUQX010100541.1:20000-33420 GCA_015478945.1 Trachelipus rathkii | reverse complement strand
TCTAATAATAATGTGAGTTATTATTTGTGTGTGTATTTTATAATTCTTCTGATATTAGATGATAAATTCCACTATTTTTTATTACAGTTATAATTTAATATATGAATATTTTAATTATACATTATTAATAAAATCATTTATCATATTATACTTAGTAGTAATTATTCATTATTTTAATGTATATTTATTATTCTTATTTATTAGTATTATTATTATTTATTTTTATATTATTTATACAATTTTTTATTTTTAATTATTTAATTATATTATTATTATATTTATCATTTATTTTATTTAATTATTATTAATATTATTTATTTATTTATTATATTATATTATTAATTTTATTATTTCAATTGAAGAGTTTATTTTAATTGTCAGTTAAATAAAGAAGTGTTCACTACAGTAATAGAATCTTATAGCTTTAAGATCTGTATTATATAATTTATAGCTACTTACTTATTATATTAATTATTTATTTAATATTATATATTAGTTATTATATATATATTATTTAATTATTATTAATTAATTATTATTATTATATATTATTTATATATTATTATATTATATTATATTCTGTAATTATCCTATTCTAAGTTTATACTGTAATTATATATCTTATATTATTAATTACATTATTTTCATTATATATTCTAATATATACCATCATATAATTATTATATTCGTAATAGATATTGTGATATTGTAAAATTTATGTCTAATATGGTAGATCTAACTTTATAAGCCAATCTTCTTAAACCTCAATTATTCGACGCTCGATATTAGGTGAACTGAATTATCTGTATGTATTGCTTGGAAGCTTAGAACTCCACTAGAGAAAAACGCTATGGTGCTCATTAAGTAGCCCTCTATTTCGAAAATATGTATAGATTATCATTGATAGCTATTGTATTCGATATTACAAACTAAAATATTATACCGCAATGTTCACTTAACATAATTGATTAATTATGTCTATTTCTACTGTAAATAAATGCACATATTTTGATTTGTTTGATTGATTGATTGATTGTGAATATTTATTCTATTATTTATTTATTTATTTATTTTTTTATTTTATTTTATTTATATATTATATTTTATTAATTTTTATTATCAATTATGCTTATTTATTTAATTATTATTATTATTTATTATTATTTAAATTATTTAATTATTATTATTATATTAATTATTATATTATTATTACTTTATATTATTTAAATTATTATATTAATTATTAATATTATTATATTCATTCCTATAAGTAGAGAGTAGGATTAATATTACGATTTATATTCATTGTCTATATTAAATATTATCAAATTAACGTTCAATTATTGTAGTTTACGTATATACCTATTAACGAAAAATCAAATTTTTGTTAACACTACTTTCTTTCTTTTTATTCTCTTCTCATTCTTCTTCTCTTCTTATACTTTACTTTACTCTTCTTATCTTCTTATTAAACTTATACTGTATACTTCTTCTTCTTATCTTCTTCTTATCTTCTACTTATTTATTCATTCATTCTTCTTACTTCTTATCTTCTTTCTTCTTCTTCTTCTTTCTTTCTTACTCTTATTATTAATTATTTATTAATATTATTATTATTATTTAATTATTATTATTAATTTTATATAATTATTAATATTATATTATATTAAATTATTTATTATTACTAATTTAAATTCTTATTATTATATATTATTCATTATATAATTAATTATTATTATTATTATTATTATGAGAGGTTTTAGTGTGATTGTAAATATTACATTTATAGACTTATCATTATTAATCATTATATGTTAATTACATTATTGTTATAGTAGCATAATCATTTTTTTTATGTATCAATCTTTTATCCAATTAATTGAGTTATATATTTATACTATTAATTATTATATAATATATTTATAACAAGCTTATTGTGGATTATGATCTTGAAATTTATTATAATGTTAACTGTATTGGTATTCAAAATATAATTTTTAATTTATTACTTTCGATATTTATTTATTTATCATATTTATATATATATAAAAGCTTAATGATTAAGGTAAATTATAGTAATTTACCTTATACCTCGTGATATTAATTTTTCATTTGATAAATTGGGAGGTATTCGTTTTATTTTGCAACATATTTATCTTATCATTATTTATTTTTGTGTCCTATTTATTATGTATTAATGCTCACTCTGGTAATTTATATATACTTATTCATTGTATTATTATTTATTATTATTATTATTATATTATTATTTATTATTGCCTTTAATATGTTTTTGTAATTGCTAAATGACAAACTATATTAGAAACAACATTATTATCATGCCTCTTCAAATTGCCGATAGTAATCCAATTGGTATTGGGAAAAAATGAATTGATATTACTTATTATTATTATCATTTCTTAAATCTAATTATTTATTATTTATTTTATATAATATTAGTTAAATTAAGTTTGTTCCTTAGCATATACATCTTATTGGTTTTTTCTAAAACTTTGTTTGTCAGTTAGCAATTACAAACCTATTAAATGTATTTCGGGCTTCAAAGGACACAACACTGTGTTGCCACATTAGAAGCTCCTATTTCAGATATTCGGGAAATTTCCTCTGCTTTTATTTTGAAATACGGTCATAAATTTTGAACTTTATAATATTAGTAAACTGTATATATATATATATATATATATATATAATATTATATATATTATATGATATTCCTTTTTATTATTATATCGATATCTTATCTATATATATATTATATTTATATAATCTATATAATTATATATATCATATATATTTATATATATACTTATATATTATATATATATATATATATATATATATATATTATATTATGTATTATATATATTATATATTTATTATATATATTATATATATTATATTTATATACTATATTATATTATATAATATATATATATTATATTATATGTTTATATGTCTATATATTATATATCATATTATTATATATATATGTATATATCTATCATATATATATATATTATTATATACTATTATTATCTATTATTATATAATATATAATATATTTATCATATTATTATATATATATATATATATATTATTAAATATTTAAATTGTAATCTTCTCTGGTACTTTGAAAATTACGTATTAATTATTATTATATTATTATTATTATTATTATTAATTATTATTATTATTCTTATTTTATTATTATTATTATTATTATTTATTATTATTATTATTATTATTGACTTTAATTAAGATTAATACTTTTCTTACTTTAAAAGAAGATATGCAATGCATAATTTAATTTACCTTCCGAAAATATTGGGGAGTTCGAACCTATCTGTTGGCTTTCAATTACTATATAAACACAATGACAAAAATATAAATTCGCTCGGCAAATCGACTGTCGGTAAACAAAATCACAATGCGGCATTCCTGCAGCTCAAAACGTCGGATTTCGAGGGCGCGAAATTTTTTATTTTTCGTTCAATCAATATGAGTTGTAATTGAAGGCAAAGAATATGTTTGAACGTAATATTTTGGAGTAAATAATTAGCTTTTGCATATTATCTAAGTAAAATTTTAATTTAATTCGTTCTAATAATAATAATAATAATGTATAATTATTAATAATATAATTAATAATAATAATAATAATGAATAATCATAATAATAATAACTATAATAATAATACGTAATATTTTTTCAGATTAGAGAATTACATTTTTAATTTAATAATATTATATATATATATATATATATATATTTATATTTATTATTATATATATATACTATATTATATATATATATATATATTATTATAATATATATTATAAATATATATATATACTATATATCTATTAATATATATATATATACATATTTACATATATATCATATATTATATATATATATATTATATATATATATATATTTATATTATTTATTTATATCTTATATAAATGTATTTTATAAAATATATATATAATCTATATATATATTATATTTATATATTTATTATATATTATATTTATATTATATATATTATCTTATTTTATATATTTTTATATCTATATGTAAATTATATATTTATATATTATATATATATATTTATATATTATATATATTATTATTTATCTATTATATATTTATATATAATATATATTATTTATATATTATATACAGTTGTACTAATATTTAAAGGTTCAAAATTTATGTAACCGTAGTTTCAAAAATAAAGCAGGAGGCAAATTTCCGAATATCTGAAATGCGAAGGCTTCTAATGTGCAACACTATATTGTGTCCTTTGAGCTGATATAATACTCCTTTAATATGTTTTGTAATTGCTACTGACAAAATTATATTTTACGAAACAAAATTTTATCATCGCTCTTAAATTGCGATAGTAATATACCATTGGGCATTGTTTGTCTTTCAATAACAATTGATATTTCCTATCGGCAATTTCTTAAGAGGCATGATGAATTAATTTGGGTTGGTTTTCTAAAAATCATATTTTTTTCCCTTCGTTAACAAACATATTAAGGCAGGTTTATATCGAGGCTCAAGGAACAATTATAGTGTTGCAATTTAGAGCTCCAATTTCAGATATTCGGGAATTCCTCCTGCTGTTATTTTGGAACTAGGGCTCATTAATTTTGAAACCTTTATCAATATTCATAAGACTGTATATATATATAATATATATACTATTATATTTTTATATTTATTATATCATTTATATTTATAATTAAACATTTATATTATATATATTATATATATATATATATATTTATTATAATATATATATATCTAAATATATTAATATATATTATATATATATATATATATTATATTATATATATTATTAGTATATATATTATTATATATATATATATATATATATATAATATACTATATATTATTATTTATATTATATATATATATATATTTATATATATTAATATATTATATATATATGATGTATATATATCGTATATTATATCTTATATATATATCTATATATATATATATATATATATTATATATACTATTTATATATACTAATATATATATATACTTATATGAAACATCTTTTATTTTTATCCATATTTAATATATATTATATTATATTATTAAATATTTAAATTGTAATTTTTAATTTGAATAATAATTACGTTTTATTATTATTATTATTATTATTTATTTTGTGATTTTTAATATAAATCATTATTAAAAACTAGTATTATTATTATTATTTTATGCGCTCTTTTACTATTATTATTAAACTTTTATATTAAAATTAAAATGATTTTCTAAATATCATTGCTAATTATTTACTCGAAATATTGACGTTCGAATCATATCTTTGCCTTTCAATTACTAACTATAAATACAAACTAGAACAAAAAAAATATAAAAATTCTGCCTCGACAAATCCGATGTTGTACTCGCGAATGCTTGCATTTTGAATTTTTGTTTTAACGGGACATCGGGTTAAAATTAAGGAACTCTACTCGGATAGTATATATATATATATTATAATATATTATATATTATATTTATCTATATATATATATATATTATATATATATATATATTATATATATTATATATTATATATATTATATATATATTATATACTATATATAATATATTATATTATATATCTATTATATATTTCTATATATTATATATATATATATATATATATATATATATATTTATATATATATATATTATATATATTTTATATATTAGTATATATATATTTATATATATATATATATATATATGGCAATGAATGAACCCAACGTGAACTGAAAGATCTAAGATGATGCCGAGAAGAAGAAGACTAGATCAGAGGAGGGGGTGGGGCAGAGCTTAAGGACCAAAAAGGCGGAGAAGCGAAGGGGGAAGGGGGGAGCAGTGAGAGAGGTTGGAATTGAGATTTTAAATTGATTCGAATTCTTCATTTTGACTTACTCAGCTCTGTATTCTCTTCATTCTCGAATCATTGGACCTAGTTACTTAACCAGATTCCATTTTAATATATTATTTATATATTATCTATATTATATATATTAATATATTATACTATATATATATATATATATTATATATATATTTATATATTTATATATATATTATATATATATATATATATATATATACTATATATTATATATTCTATATTTATTTATATATATATATATATATCATATATATATTATATATACATATATATATATATATATATATAATATATATTATATCATATATATTCTATATATATATATATATATATATATATATTAGGCGTTGGCCAAGCCCGGTGGCGGCGTGCGGTGGCGGGGTGCGCCGGTGCGAGCTGTAAGTGTCGGTTGCGGTGAGGTGCAATCCCCCCCCGGTGCGAGAAAATTTTTTAGTTCTGGTGCGCGTGCGGTGCCGGTGGGCGAAGCTTTGGTGCGGTGTGGGCGGTGCGCGGGTGGCGAAAGCTTTTGGTGCGGTGCGGTGCGCGGTTGATGGCTTTTTGTCCTTTTAAAATTCGTAGATATTATATATATATTCTATATACTTATATTATATTATATTATTATATTATATATTATTAATTGTTTATATTCTATATATATATATATATTACTATCTATATATATATCATATATATTTCTCGAGTTTTATATTTAACAACTCAAAGACCGCGAGTTGTCATTTCAATATAACTCAAGGCTCAGAGTATCTGCAGATGCTGTCTGTATATTCCGAACCTTTGAAATTAAATTCACTAAGCAGTCAGGATTCAGGTTGTATACATCGCAGTGGCTGGAGTGAAAGAATATTGAATTTGTGTCATTGTGCTGTAAATATTCATATGTAAGCTGTATTCTAGAACGAATTATTGTTTAATTATAATGTGAATTACAGTATTTTTTGTCAAAAACTAAATATCTCTGTAGATATTTATTTTTAGCTTTTAGACAAAAACTACGTTGTTAAAAATACGCCTATCAAAATAATCATACGTAAGAAGGTAGAATAAAATGACGTGCTTCAAGATGCATCAGCAATTTGAGAAGTACATACACTATGAAGTACCTTCACCTTGGAGTGGGAAGTCTGTTTCAGGAAACATCACAACATACTTTGGCAGCCAGAACATTCACAAAAATGTGGGAAACTTTTTGTTGACTGCTATGAGAAAACCTGAGAATCAGATCAGAAATGTCATTAGTCTTGGTTGAAACTTGGTTAGGTTAGCTTTCAATTTAAGAAGGCATTTAAGACGCAATCATATCCTTAATGAATTAGTAAAGAGAATTGGAAATGAAATGAACGTTCTAGTTGTGAGGTTTCTATTTTTACAGCTAATTCTGATTTAAAAGTGAACACAGAGATGAATTTCCAGAAGGCAAAAAATCTTGATCAGGCTATGGTTTTTAATGGGTGGCCCGCTGATCTGATGTCATTTCGATCGGTAGAATCTGCTGTTTTTTTTGTAAAGTATTTAGGTTTATTGATTCTTTGTTTTCCTTGAGTAAATATAAATCTATGTACTTAAAGCTTGTTACTTTATCATATATTATCTATATTTATATTATATATATATATATATATAGTATATTATTATATTATTATATATATATATATATATTATATATACTTATATATATATATATATCTATTATATATATATTTATCTATATATATTATATATAATATATTTATATACTATATATACTATATATATTATATAATCTTATATTTTTGATAATCATATATATATTTTATATAATATATATATATATATATATATATATAATATTTATATATATATTTATAATGACAAACTTACTTTAACTCTCAGGTTAGGAACGTCAGATTTAAAAAAAAAATTCACAGTAGCATCATATGAATAGGGTAAAAATTAAAGATGGAATTTTTTTTTTTTTTTAGGTTTTGTTTTTGGTTAGGTTAGCTTCAGCTAGGTTAGGTTGGTTAGATTTGGTTGGTTAGGTTAGCTTAGTTCACGAAAACTTAGGAAATTGTTTTGTTTTTTTAAATTAAATTAAAACTCATGACAGTTCATCTTTTCAAATTTTTTCCTATATAGAAAACGTTAGCCGGTCACACATCAAGTAGCATATAAATATCGGAATTTGAATTACGCGTAAAAAGAAGTTCCGTATAATAATATAATATAAAATATTAATTACTTTACAAAAAGGTAAAATATATAAACAAATGTTCTTAGTCCTAACAAGGTTTCTGTTTGATACTAAAGACATTTCAATTTTCCCAAGTATTAACCTGTGGCTGTTTAAATACGTTTTTACCATATTATATATTTTATATACTATATATATATTTATATATATATATATTATATATATATATCATATATTATTATATATATATATATTATATATATATATATATTTTATATTTATATAATATATATATTATATTATAATATATATTATATATATATATTATTATATATTATATTATCTCTATTATATTAATATCATATATATTATCTATAATATATTATATATCTCTATCTATATATATTATCTTATTATTTATCTATATATATTTATATATCTATATATTATATATATATTATAATATATATATATATTATATATATATATAGTATCTGTTATATATTATATATATTATATCTTATATCATCATTTATATATATATATTATTATATCTATAAGAATATAATTATATTATACTATATTAATATATATATAATATATACTATTATATATATATATATATATATATACTATATATATATATAATAAGTTAGTAACGGTGACGGAACGGGGACATCGGATTTTAAAAAAAAAATTAACCATATGGGAATATAAAGAGTTCTAGGGGTGAACTGGATTACAAAAATTCATTTTTATTTTAGCGTTTATGTAAGGGTGCATTTAAAACTTCGCAGGTTGATTCTAGTTACGGTTAGGTTTAGGTAGGTAACGTCTTCGTGAAGTTTTTTTTTAAATTCCGGACGTTTCCTAACATGAGCATATAAAAAAACAAATTAAAAATTCGCTTTTAACGCCCTAGAACATTTTTTATATACGCATAGACTCACTCTGTGAAAAGAGTTTTGAATCCGACGTCCCGTTCCGTGTCCCGTTACTCATAATTTGTCCATTATATCTATACTATATATATTATTATTATTATATATATATATATTATATATATATTATATTTATAATTATATATATATACTATTTTAATATTTAATATATATATATATATTAGGCAATCTTAACTTATTCTCGATCCTGAATATCAAGCTCCGACACACGAAAAGAGGAATTGCAACGATCATATAAGATTGTTTGTACGACGCCATGAGAAAAAAAATTCACCAGTATGTTTGTCCAGCCAGTCCGAAGATGGTAAGTTAAATCACTTTAATGTTACATTCGATTTATGGACATCATCCCAAAATCAAAATCAGTTTTTAGCCCTAAACTTCAAACTCAATTGATGAAACTTGGAAATTGCGTGTTTTTTGTATCGGATGCATTCCATGTTGATTGAATCTCATACGGTGATAACAGTGCTTTCAATATCAAGTGTTTTCAAGACTTAAATTTAGAAGTGCTTTCCTTTGCTGGTTACTTATAATGGAACTGTTATTAAAGATGCTCAGAAAATTGGAATAATTAAAAGATTACCTTTGCATTGCACATACTACAAACCTTTGTATTGTCGTTTTATTTCCAACCACAAATTCAACATTTCCATAAACATTGTTGGGGGATAGTTGAATATTGCACACGTTATTCAAAACATTTCCAAAAATTTGGAATGACTACAAGCAATCTAATAAATAGAAAAAAAAATTTCTTTATTAAATAATTCAAACAAAATTACGAGAGATTGTGAAACAACGATGGAATAGCTTCATTACTATGTCGACGAAGCTCGTCGTCAAGCAGAGGCGTTTAGAACATTGCAGTGTTGAAGCTAGAACTTCCATCCTGGCTATAAAACAAATGCAAAAATATTTTAGAGAATTTGCAAGAATTTCTGAGAGCTTTCAAGAAATTCTGAGACCTTTTTTGTGTGGAAGTAAATTCCTACATGATTCGGATATTGGTTCACTGTTTATGTATAAGCTTCCCGTTATCGCATCGGATTTGCATGGACAGAAAAAAAAGGCTAAAGAACTCCAAATGAAAGTTATCAAGACTATATCCCTACGTTCAAAACCCCAATTTGTCTTTGTTCCACCACTGTTGGACCCAAATTTAGAAAATATATTTTCTGAAACCGACTTTGGAATTATTATTAATGGTATAGAAAGTTTTTTTAAAGAAAATATGAAACCGGAACCGGACGTTACGTAAGAAATCACAAATAAACTACGAAAGCGAGATCTAAGACTATTTTCTTCGAAAACTTTGAGCATTGATTAAATATTTAAAGACATCTCGTATATAATGTTGACATTTGACTTACAAAGCTGCGATAGTGACTGCGATGATGTGTATCATTTGTAATTTCATCTCTATCTAATGAACTCGACTTTACAGATATTATCCAGGAAGACATATAAGACAATGGATTGTTAACATTTTAAACATTTGGAAGGAAAGGAGGCTTTGTTTCCTCTTAGTAAAGTACTTAAGTTTTTCTTGCTACCAGCAACTCGGTTGAATGAAGCTATTCTTAAAAGCCGCGATCTAATAACGATCGAGAACAAGATTAATCGACTAAGTGTTGAAAAATTAATTTCTATAAATAGAAAGAAATTCTCTAATAACTGATACTCTACTCACGATCTAATAAGTTATTATCTATATTATATATATATATACTATATTATTATATATATATATATAATATATATATTATAATTATATATATATTATTTTGTATAAATCTGCAGTTTACCGTATCTAAATATTACAGGATATATATTATAGTATATAATCTATATATATATATATATATTAATATATCTATTATTTATATATATCTATATATTTATATTTATATATATATATAATATATATATTATTATATATATATATATTTATATATCTATATATTTATATATATATTATATATATTTATATAAAATTCTATATTATTATTAGATATTATATTATATATATATTATTTAGTATATTCATTATGGATAATTATAATGTTGTAAGTAAATAAATAGTGATAAAATATTGAATTCTTTGTTATTCCTTCTTAATTCTTTACTACACTACAGTTCTACGGTCAAGTGGTATGTAAGAGGTGCGGGTGCGGTGCGGTTGGCGGTGGTGGTGCGCAACTGCTGTGCGGTGCGGAGCGGCAAACCATGGATACCCGGTGCGGTGCGGTGCGGTGCGCTCAGTTCAAAACTCGTGGTGGCGGGTGCGGTGCTGGTGCTGCTACAGCTGGTGCGGTGCGGTTCCGGTGCCCAAAATCCGGTGCTCTGCCAACGCCTATATTATATATATATATATATTTATATATATATATTATATCTCTATATTATATATATATATATATATTATTATATTATAATATATATATATTATTATCGTCTATATATATATATATATATATATCTGTGAGTAACTTTTTGGACTCCTTTAGCCGTAGACGTCGGTGGGACTGCTTGTTAAATAAACAAATGCGTGCATGAAGTCTAAACTTTATATTTTTATTAAACTAAAACCTCTTTTCCGAATGAGACGCTCGCGCGTAGTTCTTTCGGATTTCAGCTTCAGTAAAAGATCAAATTGGATAAGTTTTATCTACTTTCATAAAAGCAAGTTTCCTTTAAGTCACAGGTTAACAAGGTTTACTGCTCAATGATTTCGAACAGATCTGTCAAATGACAAAAGCTCATTCCATATTTTAAATGTGGTTCATTCCTCCTACTTTGTAGGATATGAGGATTCAAGACCGTCTTATATATTTTCGATTAGTTAGTTGTAAAGGCCTCGTCCCTGGATCGTACCTATTAATACTATTATATTATATATATATATATATATATATATATATTATATATATATTGATTATATATTATAGAAGTTATATATTTTATATAGTTAGTTATATAGTATATATATTATATATATATATTATATAATTATATATATATATATATATTATATTATAATATTATTATCTTATTATATATATATTTATAATAATCTATATTATATTTATATATATAAGGTGTTGTATAAGAGAAAGTGCGCGCAATTGCGAGAGGTAGTAAAACTTTCTCAGGAATAAGGACAGGTAGTTAACTCTTATGACAAAGCAGAGAACCGTTTGTTAATTAAAATTTTGCCAACTCAGCACCGAGTATATTATTTTATAAGTTTTATATTTATATATTATATAAATATATTCTATTATATATATTTATTATATTATATATATCTATATATATATTTTATATAATATAATATATTATATTTTATAAATTTTATTTTTTTATAATATATATATATTTATATATATATATAGTATATTATTAGTAGTATATATATTATATATCAGTATCATATATTAGATATGATTATATTATATATATATATATTATATATATATATATATATATATATAAGAATAAAAATAGAGGTTACTGACGTTATAAGAAAGTATATTAAGAGTAAATAAAAATAAAACAAAGGATTTAGTCTTTCTTTTCTATTTTCGTATTCTGAAGATTGTTCTATTGTGCGTAATGTTATAAGCGTTGTAACACTATGTGAATTCCCCTTCTACAGCGTCCCCAGAGGTAATGGACAAAGGGAAATGACCGTGAGGGAAAGACATCTCTTCTGAGAGTGTTTGAGAGGTCTCCCAATGCCATTTCCCCTTACTTGTTTTTTTCCCTTGATCCTTTTCCCTCGAGTCCCAAAGGAGCCTCCCTTAACAGTTGGAATCTTCATCCTTTTGGGATTGCGTTCCTCACAAGATGCGATTATATATCTACGAAGGTTTCTTTTTATATTTATTTTTTTTTTTTTTTACTTTTAGAATTTATTAGTAACTTCGCAATTTGCAAATTTAAATTTCTTTTTAAAAATGTTTTAGTATGTGATGAATGGTTCTGAATGTTTTTCTTTATTATATATTTTTTATCAATCAATCAACTCAATATTTAATTTTTTCCTATCAGTATTAATTATAAGTTCCAAATTTACAATAGCGTTTTACAGGCCTCTGCGCTTCGCACCCAAAATTAACCACACACATATATTGAAACTAATAAAACATTTTCAATTAAAGTTGTCGACACAATCGCGCTTCGAACCCCTTCTTGAACAATTGTCCCTTGTGTCATTTCCCCACGCGTCGACACGACGCAAGCAACAACCCTTTAGACTAG
>JABUQX010100541.1:0-5000 GCA_015478945.1 Trachelipus rathkii | reverse complement strand
AAAATTCAATTATGAATGGTTGAAGACAATTCCCCTTGGCTGACATACTCCAGGCGCCTAAGGATCATTTTGCAAAGTTTGTATTTTCATTTCCACCCAGAATTAAAGTTTCTGTCCTAGGCTCTAATAATATAAGACCTTCACGAAATATAAAAGATGTTTCATGCGGTGTAAGGGACCATACAAACACAGAGGGCATAAACCTGTTTTGAAAGCTGCAAGATTGTTCTTACAGGACGTGCCGGTAGACATCCAAATTAACCAGGCATTCTAAGAAAATCATAGAAGAAAATAAAAAATATTATCCTCAATAATTTCATGTGACATTTTCTGGTACGCGCGATTTACCGCTTCAGCGGTAAGCATTCATGATGCAGAGAGTGTTGCAAAGATTTCTGCCGCTACGAATAGATGCCGGGAGATCAGTCATTGAAAAAGCCATTTTGAAATAGGTGAAAAAAGCCACATACCGAATCAGTTCAGATTCAGAATGAGATCATTCCTCTATGTGGTACTACTATAAAGGAAAGCATCGTTAATAATGTAAAGGAAGCGTGCGCGTATAGCTTAATAGCAGATGAAACCGCTGAATTCGGGAAAGGAAAAACCAATTATCCCATTAGAGGTTTGTGCTATTTCGACAAGAGTCCGATGAAATCAAGAGCAATTTATTGGCTTGTAGAACTGAAAGCGCTTGACGCAAAAAACCAATGCGAAAGCCATTGACGATTTTGTCACGACCGAAGAACTTGATCCCGAGAAATGCGTGGCTTTGGTTTCAATGACTGTTCTACGATGTCTGGCAAAGAAGAGTGTCCAAGCAATATGCCGGAAAAAAGTATAAAAAATAAGCATTTGTTCTTTCATTGCTCTTACACACAAAACCAAAATCTGAGTATAAATGATTTGAACAGCAATACAAAATCCGCCGAATTTACTTTGAAACTATAAAAGGACAATTATTACGTTGTTTCGCGAGTCGTCTGAGCAAGAAAATTTAATGCAACACAACCCAAGCCTCAGCCAGACCCGATCGCTGACTGAACAACCCACAAAGTGCATCAGAGTATTAAGGAGCACTTTGTACGAATGATACAAGCATTAGAAATCCTTTCATGAAGGAAATACCGCCACAAGAAAATGCGCTTTTCAGTTGCATTCAGTGGCATGTAAGTTCATTCATCATGCTATGATATTGATTGCGAAGTACTCTGCGATGTTAGAGCCAGTGGTAAATGCTCTCCAATCCAAGATCTTGGATATCGTCAAAAACTCGCAGCACATTCAACATTATTCATAAAATGGTTAGGGAGCCTTCGAAAGATGAAGAAAAAATCACCGATGAAGTTTTAAAAGAAGCTAATCAAAATCGACCGAGCAAGACTTGGACTTGGCCATGTATGAATTTACCAGGAATTTGTGGTAGGCAGCAGCAACCGCAGCAAACCATTAAGCCAACAAAATCCACGGAGTTCTGTAAGAAGATCCTTAATAAACTTAAATCCTTATAACTCTTTCTTTGGAATTACGGATTTCTACTGAAAATACACCTGCTATCCATTACATATACATTCACATTTTCTTTCCACATTGCTACTCAAACAAATCGAGATTAAAAGGAAAAGACAGCTCATTTATAGTTTTTTACATTAGAAGCATAGGAAGAAGAGCTAAAACTTTGATACAAAAATTGGGAAGGACAAGAAACTGAGTAGTAAAGAACTAAAAGATCTTGTTGTCTCCCAAGTCTAAAGGAGACTGAAACCTTTCTTTCCCGACGACGTAAAAGGCTTTGATGATACTACTCGCCTAGCCATGCACCACCAGTACAGTAGAACACTCTTTCAGTACTCTGCGAAGGATCAAGACTTGGCTACGAAGTACTATGGAAGACGACAGGTTAAACGGACTGGCTATGATGAGTGTACACAGAAAATTTGTGTTTGACAATTATAATTATTTTATTCAAACAGTAGTTGATAAATTTGCGTTGAACCCAAGGAAATTACTTTTTTAATAATATCAATTTTGCAACTGCTCTATATTGTGAATTTTCCATCATTGCATATTGTATTTGATATTCTATTGTTTTAATAAAATAATTTTTTTAAATATTAATCATTTAATTATCCATACAAATGTTTCTAGTTTTATGTCTTCTTTCTTATATATATATATATATATATATATATATATATATATATATATATATTTATATATATATCTATTATATATATATATATATATATATATATATATATATATATATTAGCAATGACAAACATTTACATATAATAAGCTTTATAAAATTTCAAAAGGAGGCTTTATTTTGGGCCCCCCCCCCTACATGTAAGCTGGCGACGCCCATGATTGATAATAAAAGAGTTTCACACCGTTTATGAGATTATGAGAGATAATTATCATGAGAGATAATTTTTGATCATCGCATCGCCAGATATATGAAAATCAAGCGTTTAGTTCGCTATAATTTCTATTTACATATTATCTTCTTACCTGATTAATCCGAACATCTATTTACTAATACGTTTTGTTTATTGATATAATTTTGTGCTTAAGAATCTAAATTACATTTTAAAATAATAATAAGTAATAATAATAATAAATAATAATAATAATAATAATAATAACAATAATAATAATAAATAATAATAAATAATATAATATAATAATATAATAATAACAATAACCAATCAAAATGCATAATAAAATAATAATAATAATAATAATAATAATAATATTTAAAATAATAATAATAATAATAATATAATAAAATATAATATTAATAATAATATTAATATTAATATTAAATATTAAATATTAATATTAATATAATACATAATAATAATAATAATAATAATAATAATTAATAATAATAATAATAATAATAATAATAAATAATAATAATTAATAATGATAATAATAATAATAATAATGAATATTATTATTATTTATTATTATTATTATTATTATTATATCAATAATTTTATCTTACGCAATCCTAATAATAATAATAATAATAATAATAATAATAATAATAAAATAATAAATAATAATAAATAATAATAATACAATAATAATAATAATAATAATAATTAATAATAATAATAATAAAATACATTACCCTTGTATGTTTTACGACTCCGATCAATTTTTGATTTTTTTTTTTTTTTTTAAATATATTCTAGTTATTGCCCCTATTATGACTAACAATCAAGTTTTAAGTGGTACGAATGATCAAAAGTATATAGGATCTGTTACGTTTTATAGGACTCCGTCAGTTTTAATTTATTTTTTTTTTAATGTATCTAGTATAGATCCTAACAATCGATTTAAGTGGTAACGGACAGGCTTCAAATGGTACAAGATATTGGACAGACAGACAAATAAGAAGTTACGGAGAAAAGTAGAAGAAATAAAATAACCAAAGTTTTTATTTTTTTTACATTTCCGGTAATATTTGTTTTTGGGTGTTTTTTAAATAAAGGAATACCCAAGCTGTAAACCGCAAAGATGCAGGGGAGGTTCGGGTCTCTCAGTCTTACCGTTGGACGACGGGGACTTCGATTCCCCCTCTGCCCCCTCAGGCTCGAGCCCTATATATTTTTTGATTATTTTTTTTATATATTTTTATTTTTATTTTTTATTATATACTTTTTCTTAAAAATTTTGTAATAAAGCCTTATTTACGCTCTTCAAAAGTAATTGGCTTTTTCTGCTAAGTGTGCTTACTTTTCGAGATAATATACGTAGATTATTCTAAAAATATTCAATATTCAAAAAATAGTTTAATATAAATGTAGATTTTTAACAAAATTGTGAAAATAATCCTCGTTTTTCATTTTCCAGTAAGTATTAACAATTTAATCTGTTAGTCATCATATACCAGCCAAGTATATTAAAAAAAAAAAAAAAAAATCACCATCTGAAGGAGTGGACAAAAAATACATGATCAATTAATTAACGATAAAATTCTATAACATTTGTAATAATAATAAAATAATAATAATAATAATAATAATAATAATTATAATAATAATAATAATAACATTATGAATGTTACAAAATATAATAATAATTAATAATAAAATAATATTCACACACAGTCAATAAATTAATAATAAATTTAAAATTTAATGTGCCCCAAAACAAATTAAAAAATTTAGCGCAGTATTCCATAGAATGTAAATTCCGTTCGTATAAACTGTAGATATTTTTTCATTTATTTAAAAATTAAATGGTATAAATACACGGCTATTCAGTAAATCACGTTCTGCGGACTTAACCTATCAAAGTTTTGAATATTATTTTCTTTAAATAAAACTTTAGCCTTTCTTAGTTATCTTTTTTTAACAAAGCTTCAAAACACATTATCTTTTTACCTTTTTGTGATGTAACAGTGTAAGGTTATCCTTGAGTTACCGAACATGTCCAATATACATGTACATTCGTATGTGTGTGTGCTTCTGTGTATATCCTTATAAATTTGAGTAAATATAATATAAACAAGTTTGATTTGATCTTGACCCTTGAATAAACAAGCTCTTAATCTTCATTAACAGTCCCTATCTAGGGCTATTACGATTGTCTTTTCCTTTGGACGATGGTCAGCTGATACGCAAAAAATAGATCACATATCATTTCTTTAAGAAGTACAAATAATCAACCAATCAAAAATTGAAGATTCATTCGTGTCTCGGCTGATCTATTGGTCAATCTTAAAAATGGACTACGTCATACCCGCGACCAAATAAGCACGGCGACAACTGACCGGAAAATAGCTGCGCCGAATATTCAGATTCTGCTTGTCTGATTTCGTAGATAGTTCATGACTAATTTATTTACCATATGCCAGAGGGAAAACCGATTTTCATTGCCAGCAAAAGGGATTAGGATATTACCTATTTTATATATATAATATATATATATATATATATATATAATATATTATATTTATTAATATATCTCTTCCGGGTGTGGTG
>JABUQX010100540.1:25000-27500 GCA_015478945.1 Trachelipus rathkii | reverse complement strand
TCTGTGGAATATCACCTCTCTAACTCTCAACCTAACATTTTATTATTGTCTGAGACCCAGCTGGCCAGGGATTCTTTTTCAAATAAACTTAATATCTCTAACTATAACTTTTTCTATAATTTCCGTCTAAATGGTGGTGTCTGTGCCTATATAAACATAAACACTCCTGTAACACGTCTCGAGAATCTTGAATCTCCTAATTTCGATGTTCTGTGGCTAAAAATCTTTCTCCCTACTACTATCATTATCTTGTGTTTCTGCTACTGCTCCCCTAATGGAACAGATTTTCAAATTTTTTTTGACTATCTTACTACTTCTCATGAGACTGTTACTTCTTCCCATCCAAATGCTGAGATCATCTATTTAGGTGATTTCAACGTACATCACACTGAGTGGTTGGGCTCCTCTCATACTGATGCAGGAGGGGAGGAGGCCAAAACATTCAGTATTCTCAACGATCTGGAACAGTTAATTAAAGAACCTACACACATATAAAGATCGCCCTAACCAATTCTTGAATACGCTTGACTTATGTTTCACCACTACTCCTTCTCGTTTTAAATACACCATTTCTCCTCCTATTGGTAACTCTGACCACAATCTTGTAGCTCTTAATTATAACACTTTTTCTCCAGCAGCTCCACCATGCCCTAAACGTAATTTCTGGCACTTTAATCGGGCTAATTGGGGGGAATTGCGTTGTTTTTTGGCTAACTACTCTTGGAATGAATCCTGCTTTGACTCCGGGGATGCCTCGGTCACCGCTGAAAAGGTGGGGGCCGTAATCACCGATGGGATGAGCAGGTTCATTCCATCTTCAACTAAATCTTTTTCTCCCCAAAATCCATGGTTCGATGGAGCTTGTTCTCGCGCCATTAAGGAGAGAGACATTGCGTATCGGGCATGGAAAAACTCTCATTCTCCTATTACTCTTACTAATTTTCATTCTGCTCGGAATCGTTGCAGGGATACTATTCGACAGGCTAAGCGCACTTTCACTAAAAGAAAGTGCGACAACCTGCTTGGTTCTCCTACAGATAAAAATTTCTGGCCCCTTGCCAAAAACATCTCTAACAACTTTTGTAAATCTGCCTTTCCTCCCCTTATTCGCTCTGACGGTTCTGTTGCTAACTCTCCTTCTGAAAAGGCCAATCTCTTCGGCCTCCTTTTTTCATCTAATTCTACCCTGGACGATTCTGGCATCCCTCCTCCTACTCCTTCTCCTCTCAGGTTTCCCATGTCTTTACCTGTGATTACACATGATCGTGTGCATGGGATCCTGAGATCTATGAACGTCAGGAAGGCTAGTGGCCCGGATGGCATTCCTCCCCGTGTTTTGAGGGAGTGTGCTTCTGAGCTGGCGCCTGTCCTCGTTCAACTCTACTCTCTATGTCTTAATACTAATACTTTTCCTCAGTGCTGGAAGCGCGCACATGTCCAACCGATCCCGAAAAAAGGTAGCCGCTCTGATCCTTCAAACTATCGCCCTATAGCTCTCACTTGTATTCTATCTAAAATCTTTGAAACTCTTCTTAACTCTCATTTCCTGGATCATCTGGAGTCTCATTCCCTTCTTTCAGATCATCAGTATGGCTTTCGTCGCTCGAGGTCAACTGGTGACATACTTTCCTATCTAACTGATTTATGGTCTTCTGCCCTTAGGGACCATGGGGAGTCTTGCGTGGTGGCGCTTGACATATCCAAAGCTTTTGACCGGGTTTGGCACGCGTCACTGCTCTCTAAGCTCCCTTCCTTTGGGTTTCCTCCTTCTCTTTGCTTACTCTTGTCTAGTTTTCTCTCCAATCGCTCTATATCAGCACTCGTTGATGGAGCGACCTCTTCCTCCTTTCCTGTTAATTGTGGTGTTCCGCAAGGTTCTGTTCTATCTCCAACTTTATTCCTACTTTTCATCAACGATCTCCTCAGCTGTACTTCCAACTCTGTTCACTCTTATGCCGATGACTCAACCCTCCACTCTTCTACTCACTTCAAATCTGCTCCCTCTTTTGCTTCTAGAGTTGCCTCTCGTCTTCATCTTTCCGATTCTATCCTTGTCGATCTGGATGGGATTTCCCGGTGGGGTCACCGCAACCTTGTAAAATTCAACTCTTTAAAAACTCAACTTCTCTACATCTCCCTCTCAAAGACACCTCCTAACTTTCCTATTTCCTTCGACGGCTCTAACGTCTCTCCTGTGAATAACATAAACATTCTTGGTCTTAACATAAACAATAAATTGTCTTGGAAACCTCATATTTCAATGGTTGCTAAGGTGGCCTCAAAGAAACTGGGAGTTCTGTTCAGGTTGCGGGAATTTTTTCCTCTGCACAGTTATATAAGGGCCTTATTCGCCCTTGTATGGAGTACTGTTCTCACATTTGGGGGGCTCCGGCTCCACCCTTCTATTGGATAGGGTTGAGTCTAAAGCTAAGAGACTAATAAACTGTCCCCTACTTTCAAACTCTCTTGACCCTCTATCTCTGCGACGTGACGTTGGCGC
>JABUQX010100540.1:0-5000 GCA_015478945.1 Trachelipus rathkii | reverse complement strand
TAACTTGTTATCTTCTAAATATTTCTCTATTTGACCTTTCATTAACTTTTCCAGAACCTTTACAACCAGAGATGTCAAGCTAACTGGCTATAATTTCCCAAATCTTCCTTACTACCTTCTTATAAATAGCACAACAAATGCTGTTTTCCAGTCATCTTGTACCTCACCAAATATTATAGATCGCTTAAAAATCAAATTAACAGTTGCCTTTGTGTATGACTGGTTACTACCCTCTTTACAGAATTCTACCATATTATACATCAGGCCTGCAGCTTACTTGGCGCGTCAATGATGATCTAATAATGTATTTTATATCTTTTACATCAATTCAATTCGTAAGTACTATTTGTACATGCATACAAGAACTATTAGTCCCCAAACTATTATCTAATCTTTCCTCAGTAAAAACTGAAGCAAAATTAAGCATTGAAAATGTTGACCAAATCCTTATCTGAACTCACCAAATTTTCATCAATTTTTAATTGGACCAATTGTCTTATTCTTACTTTTATAAATTTATAAAGGCTAAAAAACTTCTTCAGGTTCTTATTACTATTCCTGCTAAATTAATTTCTGCCTCTCTCTCTTTGCCTTTCTATTGACTGCTTTAAGTTCATTGCTATTTTCCTATAATTTCTAAATCATCTCCCTATTACTACCCTTAATTATTTTAAAAAACATCTACGCTTTTCATTAATTTCTCTCTTATCTCTCTATTCCACCAAGCAGGTTTTCTCTTCGCCACCCTAATGGGTTAATCTTTAAAACATACAGACTGAATATTCATTAAAATATGCTTAAAATGTCCCACAGATTAAAACAGTTTTGGTCTTTAAAACTCTTTATCCCAGTCAGTTGTACTAAACATGTCTATAAAATCGCCATTTCGGAAATCTAAGATTCTTTCCTTATTAACTTGCAATTGGACCCAGATTATCACCATTCATATTAAAGCTAATTATATTATGGTCACTAAGTCCTAAATTTTCCTCAACTCTAACTTCATCAACCATACTTTCTCGTTAGTTAATATTAAGTCTAATAGTGCATCGTATCTTGTGGGTTTTGGACCATCTGGGTCAAAAGGTTATCTAGTATACAAATTTATGAATTGCAGGAACTAACAATGCCGTCCAAATTTAGGACAAAGGAATCCAATGAATGCCAGGAAATTAAAATCACCCATTGACTATACCTTTTTTTACTGATGGCATGCTGTTCTCAATCTGGCACAATTCTGGCGTCTAACTCTTGACTCTGCCAGGAGTCTATAAAAATGTCCCTATCTAATTATGATTTATTGTATATAAGGATATCTATAATCACACAGATTCAGCATCATCATTAGTTCTAATGTCAGTCATTAATAGATTGAATATTGCTTTTAGCATAAAGCGCCACACCACCACCCTTCTTTCCTCTACGCTGGTATAAATAAAGTGAATATTCCTCTATTTCATATTCCTAAAAGGGGTCTCCATATAATTCTTCATTAACCCATGCCTCAGTTATGCAAATAATGTCTAGATTCTCATTTATTGTATAACTAATCAGCTCATTTTTTTATTTATTTCTAAGGCTATGAGCATTTGTGAAAAACATTGATACTCGAAATCTGTTATTTTTATTGCGTATCATCATTATTTGAAACCTGTAACAAACCACTAGGCTTTATTTAATCTCGCCCACTAATAACAGTTACACTGCTATTATTCGTATCCAGATTTAGCCCCACCACCCTCAACTTTACCTAGTTTTTTGCTAAACAAGTCTCCAAAAACTGTACTGAAAGCCCAAAAACACCTTTGCACTCAAGTGAACTCCATCTGCTGCAAAAAAATCTTTATCCAGAAATTCTCTCCACAAATCAAAAAACCTAATATTTCTGAAAAACATAATTTCTTAACCCTTTCATTACACCCTAAAGCCCTACTTCCCCCATTCCTACCTGCCCACCTTTAACCTAGTAAAATCCCCAGAAATTCATGCACCTTCTTCCACTAGCTTCATCTTTCTGAATCAATCGTCCTATATCTGCTATTAATTCTTCTACCTTCTTAAACCCTACATCATTTGTACCCACATGGCACAATCACATCTGAATCAACATTTGTAGAATCAATCTCTCTATCTATCCTATCCACGATATCACTCACTCTGGCACCTGGATACATACCCTCAATCGTTTCTTTTTTATCTTATTTGAAAATCCTATTCTAGGTATCGTATTCATTGCAGTCGTCCCAATTTAGCAATTTATCCAGTTTTTCCCTTTAGAAAACTTTCAACATTACCATTTTCACTCTCTGATCCCTCCCCATCTGTGGAAACGAGTCGAACCTGTACTGCAGGGTTACAGGCGACTGACTTTCTAGGATCCTCATCTTTAAATTAGCATCTAATTTTTACAACTCTTATATTCATCTGCCAAAACCTAATTATACACTACTTTATCCTTTTCCTTCTCATCTTCCTGCCTAGGTGAATCACTATTCCTGTCTACCCCTATATCCCGCTCCCTCCTTGCCTCGGCATCCCTACAAACTTTTTTCCTAACACTTCCCTCCTTTCTCAACTCAAATACTTCTTCTTTCAATCCATTCATATTTTCACTCAGTCTTGCAATCTCCTTCCTTAACAACACATTCTCTGCATTCAAAACACAAACAGGGCAGCTATTCACATATTCACCTCTTACAGTCCCACAGATATCACACAGAGCATACATACTTTAAATTATTATTAGCTTACTAACCTGTACCTATTATTTTACCAACTACAGTTTAAATATCCCTAAAGCCTAAAAAGAAATAAACTAATCTCTTTAAAACAGGTTAAAAAATTAAACAAGCCTAAATTTAGCTTAGCCTAGCCAGGGATATATAAAAATTATAAGGTAGGCTTAACTGTAGTCTATGACTGGGAAATTTAAATTATCACTAAATTAAAGTAACAATTATTAAAGGGATATATAAAAATTATAAGGTAGGCCTAACAGTAGTCTAACTTGTACCAATTATTTTACCAACTACAGTTTACTAAATATCACTAAAGCCTAGAAAGAAATTAATATCTTAAAACAAGCTTGAATATAGCATAGCCTAGGCCCTAGGCTAAGGCTATATAAAAATTATAAAATAGGCCTAACTTAGGCTATGGCTCTGGTAAACTTAATTTAATTTAAATTATCACAAAATTAATATAACAATTGTTAAAGACTGTAGTTAAATACAGAAAAACTATTTAATAATTCAAATAAACCTGCAAACACACAGTATACAGGAAATCTCTTAACTACTCTAGCCTAGGGTTAACCTATCAAACACTGACTAAGTCCAATACTCAACTAAATTAAATTAATAACAGAAATAATCACAATAATAAGTACACAAATTTCTAAAATCCACAGTTAAATACACAACACTAATTTGTTAACTAAATACACTATATATATATATATAATATATATATATATATATATATATATATATATATATATATATATATAATAATAATATATATATATATATATATATTATATATATATATATCATATATATAGTATATATATATATATACCCAGAAGCACCCAAAAGAAGTGTCCGAGCGTCTACTGAGGTGGCTTGCCAATTGTGTTACAAAACTTTATTTCAAGATGAAATGCCAGATTACTCCTGAAAAAATAACGTTCTTTACATTGAAAAAAAGCTTGCACATGGTTTATAGTAAGACATAGCATGCTAAAGTTCTAATTACTAACGTTTTCTAACTCGAGACATGAAAAAATGAAAAATACCAAAAAAAATTTCAACGTGCGCCTATTATAATTTGTCCAGGGACGTATATAATATATATAATATATATATAATAGAAAGCATTATTATAGAACCCTAAATACTTATATATATATATATATATATATATATAGCGGTATATATTAATAATACTAGAACTTAGTAATTGATATCTACACTATATCGATATACACTAGATTGATATATATATATTGAAATAAATATAATACTTTTATATACATAAATATGCTTCTATACGTACCAAAAGGTGATAGTATATCCCATAAATATAAATACACTATATACTAATACCTAATGTATATATTTACTAGAATAACTATTCTATATATATAATATACTGTTAATAATAATAAAGTTAAGATATATAATAGAAAGTACTATAATATAAATATGTAAATTATATACGCTAGAACTCCGTATATCACACACAATAAAACGCCCATTAAATCATCCAACTACCGGTATAAAATATATGTCTAACCACGGAATACCAAAGAGTAGTATAAGTGTATTATAATATATATATATATATAATATATATATATATATATATATAACAGTATAATCCTAAATTCTCCTGAGTATAAACTTATATTATATATTTTAAATATATATATTAATAAATATTAAGAATATTAGTAAGGCTATATATATAGGTTATAAATATATATATATATATAATATATATATATATATATATAAATAAATATATATAATATATATATATAATAGAATTATAAACTACCATAGTATACTACTATAAGCAGACACGAATATAATCCATATAGATAGCCTAGTATATCACTACACCCCCCGATAAATCATCCTTAAACCCAAGCGTAAACTATATCTATATCTATAACCTCATCACACAACGCATCACTCAGTAATTGTATAAATGATACCACATATATAATATAACAACCCAATAAATACACCTCATAATAACAAAAAAAATATAAAAATATAAAATGACCATATATAAAACAAAACTTAACATACACAAAACCAATATAATAATAAATAATTATATGATAAATAAACTAGGAGCCTAGCTAAAAAAGAATTAGATAATAATAATATAAATAAAAATAAAAATAAATATAAAGTTGATGACAAAAAAAAAAAATAGAATAGTAAACAATATCCTGTCCTATATCATGAAATGAGCTTTTATATATTGAT
>JABUQX010100539.1:30000-60476 GCA_015478945.1 Trachelipus rathkii | reverse complement strand
GAAGAAGAAGAAGAAGAAGAAGAAGAAGAAGAAGAAAAGCTTTAAAAATGTTTCTAAATTAATCAGATTAAATAATTAGTAAAATTAATTACTGTATTTTTTTTTTTCTTTCGTTTTTTTCAGTCCGAACTTGACCCGGAGCAGTACGGAAATAATCCAATAAAATAATAATATATACATAATAAAGTAATAATAATAGAATAATTAATAATAAAGTAATTAATAATTAATAATAATAATAATATAATAATAGATAATAATAATATAAAAATAATAATAGATAGATAATAATAAACAATAATAATAATAATAAGGAGAATAAAATAATAATAATAATAATAAAATTAATAATAATATAATATTAATAAATAATTGAATAATAATAATAATAATGAATAATGAATAATATAGATAATAATAATAATAATAATAATAATGAAATTACTCGTTAAATTAGAGTTATTAAGTTAATGATGCATGCTTGTTGTATGTATTTATGCAGTGCTTAAGTGTGTATGTAATTAGTAATTATATATTATTATATATGTATATTGATTATATATATATATATATATAGTATAATAATATATACAGAACAAGTATTTTATATATAATAATATATATATATATTATATTATAGTATATATATATATTATATATATATATATATATCTATATATATATATAGTTATATATATATATGATGTATGGTATGTGTATATGTTGTAGAACCTGTTTCGATTTTGAGAATGTAGTATATTTTTGATATGAAGGAAAAATAGAAATCTTCGTAGTAATGATGTGTAATATTAATATTATATATTGACGTTAAAATTTAAAATAATATTTATTAAAGAATAAAAGTAAATTCTAAATTTGAAAAAAATTTGATGGAACGTTAATTTAAAACAAAAAAGCAACGAATCCTTTCCTTTTAATCGACTCGATAAAATTGGGAGTTTTAGAAGTCGGGGTTCAAAGAAAAGGGGTGATCGGTTTGTTGGGTTACCCCATCTAAAGGTTCCTCTACTACTTCTCTTTTCCAATATAACGCCGGGATATTTATTATTTTAATTGTCAAAAACCTACTATTTTTTCTTTCGAATTCAATATTTAATTATTATTTTTTTTTTTTATTTAAAATTTCTTTAAACCAATTAAATTTCAAAATTAAAATTTAAAACCAAAACTTTTTTTAAAACATTAGTCTTTCTTATTAACGTCATCCAGGAACGTCGAAAAGCTTAAAAAATAATAAACAAAAAATCTTCATTGGAAACAGGACGAAATGATTTAGTGTATGTAGGTATGTGTGTATGTATGTATGTATTTATGTATGTATGTATACAGTATGTTATGTATGTAGTGTGATGTATGATGTATGTGGGTTGAATGGTAAAAGCCTTACAAGAAAATTTTAATACATTAATCATAGGCCATTAAACGGCAAGTTTAATAATAATAATAATAATAATAATAATAATAATAATAATAATAATAATAATAATAATAATAATAATAATAATAATAATAATAATAATAATAATAATAATAATTAATAATAATAATATAATGATAATAATATCGAATACTTTAAATTAATAATGAATAATTAATAATAATAATTAATAATAAAATAATTAATAAGTAATAATAATATAAAATAATAATAATAATAATAATAATTTCAACTCCATAACTTATTCTCTTAGTAAACTTTCAAAATGTATTCCTCTTTCCCTCCTTCTCCACTTCCTTTATGTCCTGGGCTTAATCCTTTTATACTTCTCCTTCTCCACCTCCTCTATCTCCATCTCTCCCTTCTCACATCTCTCCCTCTCTCACCTCCCCTCTCCCATCTCCCCCTTTTTAAAAAGCATAAACAGTTCTTAACATTTAATTCTTGTCTAAACTAAATATTTCGCTCTATTCAAATAAATTTACTTCTCTTAAAAAATTTCATCAATTTTATTAATTATTATTATTAATTATTATATTATTATTATTATTATTATTATTATTATTATTATTATTATTATTATTTATTATTATTATTATTAATTATTATTATTCATTATTATTATTATTATTATTATTATTATTATTATTATTATTATTATTATTATTATTATTATTATTATTATTATTATTAATTATTAGTTATTATTTATATTATTTATTATACGTTTGATAAATTGAGACGTTTCCAAATGTTCCTTGCCTAAGACAGATTGGAAATTCTGAAAATAACGGGAGGTTCTAAAGAGAGTTAGGACGATAATATGAATAGAGGATGAGAAGGGGTCCCCCCTCATGATCTTGGCTAAAGAATGGCGAATGCGTTGCAGTGAGCCGTCCACCATTTGAGCCATTCATGTTCTTGATCCAGTGGGGAGAGAAGTAGGTTTTGAGTAATTACTCCTGTTGATGGACGACCGCAGGCTGTGAATGTTTCCACGATCGCTCAGAGTAGTCAACAGAGCTTCATTATATCTATTAATCGCTGAATTCTTTATCCTTGATAGCGCAAAGCATCAATCAAAAATGATAATGCACTTTAGTCACCATTAATGGATACTTTGTCGTTATGCAAATAACACATCAAATTAGCAACTCCATCCTGTTCGTGTGTCCATTTTTTAAGGTTCAGCCACTTCTGTTTTGCTGGAATCCTCTTTGCATCTGTGTTTCCTTACCGAATTTATACCACCCTTACTTTTAATCTTTGCGTCTGGTTCACTGCGAAATTTCTTTATGTTAATATGAGAGGGTTTTTATTATATCTTAACACTTTATTATTAGATTACACCGCCACCGAATAGGCTCTGCCCCTGTGCGGGTGCCGGTGTGTGCCGGTGCGGCAGGCAGTCATAACTGTAAAAGATATCTCTCAAAACAATGATCTTCACTGAAAGTCGATTCAATGAAATTATCAGCAATGTCCACTGTGATTCAAACAAACCTGTCTGGATGTAAGGATGCTGCTTGCGCTAGGATAGGCTACGAAGGATCGAGCCAGGGACCGTTTCCCGACTCTATTATGAGCGCTTTTAACGTGCCTTACTGACCTATTCAAAATGCGCGTTTTCGCAGTGTGCAGAAGCGCCGCCTTAAAGCGTTCCGTTATAGAAAGCCAAAAAAAAAAATCGACTAGATTTCGCCGAATGACTTTTAAGGAAGTTTGTTATGCTATTATCTATGCTAAAACTTCTTCTGTCAGGGGGCTGGCTAAAGTTGCGCGTGTACCACACTGCACAGCAACAAAACAGCGCATCACACTTGCACCGCCACCTTTATTTTTTTATTCTTTACAAACTAAGGATGCTGAGATTTGTGCACCGCACCGCCACCGGCCACGGCCACTTGCACCGCACAGTTTTGCTTTGCACTGCGCCGATGGTTTTGGCCAATTTTAGTTCTGGACATTTTATAGGTTAAAAAATATATACTATATTTACTTATAAGATTCAAAAAAAACAATTAAAAAAAAATTTGAATGATGAAAAAAAATCCGGTCTATTAACTTCTCTTTAACTTAACAACGCGAGATTAAATGAAATTTTTTACCCTTCAAAATTCCTTCAAACTCACATACACCAATCAAATTATTATGACATTTTTTACCCTTCAAAATCCCTTCAAACTCACATACACCAATCAAATTATTATGACATTTTTTACCCTTCAAAATCCCTTCAAACTCACATACACCAATCAAATTATTATGACATTTTTTACCCTTCAAAATTCCTTCAAACTCTCTCTCTCTCTGCTCTCTCTCTCCTCTCTCTCTCTCTCTCTCTTCTCTCTTCTCTCTCTCTCTCTCTCTTCTCTCTCCACACACACACACACACACACGACACACACACACACACACACACACACACACACACACACACACACACACACACATCAAATGTTCTCTCTCCTTCTAATATTTTTTTCCAGGGTCGAATTGGAAACTCCGCATTTCATGAGTCCTGAGATAGTGGAGCGTCAACTTATGTTGAAAGCAGGCTGAGGTCCTGGAGCGAGGCTGGTACTACTCTATTTACTTCCTGATCAGCGGACCCACCATTTTATGTGTACTAAGGATCGCTCTATGATTCTAGATGCAAGGCAAGGATACAGGTATGTCAAAATTTTAATATTTAAGTAGTATCCTTAGATACCGCCTAAATAATAGCACAGAAACATAAGAGTATACTGCATTAATTTTGTAGAATATTTATATATCCTTTAAATATACTTAATCTCTTCCGCATCTGTTTTTCCGAATTCTTGTGCAATCCAAATTCCCGTCCAGTATTTGAGAACGTAAGGTATATGCATTAATTTTTGTAGAATATTATATATATATATATATATATATTATATATATATATTATATATAATACTATATAAATTATATATAATATATATATATATATATTTATATATATGTAGGGTAGCGGTAAGGTCTAGGCGTAGGTCGTAGTTAGGAAGTACTATGAGTATAGATATTACATAGAGTAAGAATTTAATTCTAACTTGTCAGAATATTCGCGGTGTGATACTCCTGGAAGGTGCAAGTTATGATGGCCATTTTTGGGGAGATTTATCACAGCATTGGTTTCATTAAATCGAGTGATTTAAGCTGTGTAGGTGAATTGTGGCATGACCACAATATTCCAAGAGCTTAGAAAGAGCTAAAAGGAACTTACCATTCTGATGATACTAACCATCGTGGCCAATTAAAGAATACTATTTACATCTCTGAAGCGAAGTAAAGGGACCTATTACCAAAATGGTCGACATTATAATAGAGCTCTAATTAAAATAGAGCTCTAACGATTCAAAAAAAAAAAACTTAACGTAACCTAACCTAACTTATCCTAACGCTTGGGCGGACTATACAGGATTTGTTTTTCAATGTTGTGTCCACCCTTTTTACTGTCGATCCTTTTTCTTGCTGACCATTTAGGCTAGTCAGCAAGTAAACACTCCTGGCGGCTGGCATTATAAATTTTTATAGTAATTATATTTTCAACAATAACTATGGTCATCAAATGAAACGCGTACGTGTATACTGTAAATTACCATAGAAATTAGTTTATTTTCATCAGCAATATAAAAATTTAACATATATTTGCAGCAATCTTCAATTTTCTTCCAAGAATTGGCAAAAATAATTTTCCTCAAATTACCCGAGAAAATTGCACCAGGAAAGTTATCGCAAGAAATTAAACATTCATCCCAAATTAAAAAAAAAAAAAAAAAAAAAACAAACCTCTACAGGGATATTCAACGTACAACATTTATAAAGGCATGTCGCTAAATCCGAAAATGGCACACATACATTTGAATTAATGTCATAATAAATATGAATCAAAATAACGAGTCTTTTACACGAAAGCTAAACATGCAATAATAAAGCAAAGAAAATATTCAAGACAACGAGTGTAGACGCTGCTATCGAACCACACACACACACGTCAATAGGATTATTATGTTCGTTTTGACGAACTGCTGAATTTTTCAAGAAAAATTTGCATAAATATAGATATTGGTCTCTGATATATATTAATATATACTAATATTTGTTATAATATATTATATTGGTGGTTATATAATATTATTATATTAATAGTTTTTATATAATATAGTTAATTTATATTATATCTATATATTATATCAGTACCGACGGATATTTTGGGGATACCATTACATACCGGCATTACTTTTTAATACAGTTACCTACTTTTTTTTATTTTTGTACCGCTACCGGCTTTAGTTTTTTAACCAGTACTTGTATGTACACATGTCTTTTTTGATCTACACCCCGTATAGTGGTAGCTGTTAAATTGTTTTTTTTTTTTTTTTTTTTTTTTTTTTTTTTTTTTTTTTTTTTTTTTTTTTTTTTTTTTTTACCTGCTTTAAGAGTTTAAATATTTATTAGTATTGAAACATATTTATAAACGGCTGTATTTTAGGCGAGGAAAAAAGAACCGCCACGCGGCTATTTTGTTGGCATCACTACTATCACCGGTGATTCTGTTTGGTAGTCAGCATGCTACTTCGCTACGCGAATCTTTTGTGGCCTTATTTCAGTCTCAGGCCGCGCTTTTTTTTTCGGTGTCATTACCATACTGTCATCCTTTCGTCCTTCTCTCTCTCGCTCTCTCTCTCTATCGCTCTATATTAGGTTTAATTATAATATATATATAGTTATATATACATATATATTATTATTATAGATATATATATTATAATATATATTATATATATATAATGTTGTGTGGTGTGTGTGTGTGTGTGTGTGTGTGTGTAAATTAGTTTCAGTATTGAAAGAAATATTTCATTAAGCACGAAAAAACAATCGAATCATTTTGTAGTGTATATTAAAAAAAAATATTCTGACTCATTTTAATAGTTGGTAGTAGCGTTAAGTTGCGTATCTTAACGTCTGTCAATTGAAGGTACATTAGGTATATTGATGGTTTAGTGGTGACTATGGTTTTAGGTTATATATATGTTAAATTATAATCAAGGTTTGTTAAATTTTAGATTGAAAATTAGTTTAATAATTTATTTCAATGTATATTTCTATAAATGCTTAAATTGTATACGAATAAATTGCATTTTCTCAGAAATATTAAGAAGTATAGAAATATTTATTCCGTAATAATTATCATATATGGTTGGTTACATTTTAGTTTGACTTCTATTTGGTCTTTTTTTTGGGAAAGGAGAACTGCCTGATTATTGAAGAAACCTTTTTGAGCAATGGTAACTCCACGAAAGTAGTTATTAATTCTTCATCGGTTGATTGGCAAGTTGATAGATGATTAATGGAAATGTTTCTAGATACTTTCGGTTATCTCTGGCTGTCTTTTTTGTTTACCAGCCAATTCAGAATCAGCGCCTCACTAAATTCTTATGTACAGCAGCTATATATACTTGTAGCTGACTGCACGTCAAATCAGCGTTCTCCATAGACTTAGCTTTTCTCAAAAGAACGATTGAATTCCGGCCCCTAACTGCGAAACTGAGACCCGCAGGCGGAGCGACGGTTTTCGACTTGCTTTCTTTACACCCCTTTCCGCGCCCAAAACATTTCGCAGGCAAGTACCGTAATAGAACGAACTATTGAAATTAAGATTAATAATTTCTCACAATTGATATGACTGACGCTCACAGCACCGTTTTAAGAGATTGTCAGTACAATTTTGTATACACATCAGTTTCTCGGTCTTATTTATTTCGTGTTCAACATTGGTATGACTTACTAACAGGTGTAGTTTTGCCGGAGATTCTAAGATTATGATCGTTTTCAGATTTGAGCGATATATTCATGACCTGATACCTATGCTTCTCTTCATTACAATGCTATGTCAAACTTGATAAACTTAACTCCTTAATCAAGTTATTGGTCATAATTTATTATCAAAGGATACAGAAATTAATCGCCTACTGAAGTGAAGCAATGTTTCTGCTCTATGCCTATAAAGAACTTTAGCCCTCTGCTCATACGTCTTAATGTCGTATTCAGTGTTAAATTAAAGAATAATCCTGCTTAAACATTTTTTTTTTCGTTTGATGACAAAATATACACGTGTAAACGTCGTCCTGGCTAATGGAAATAATCTTTTTGCTCTAATTTCCAGGGGTGTCATAACTGCATTTACATGGGGAGGCCTCATGATCTTACAAAAACAAGTCCTCGTGGCCGCATTATATAGTTAATAGAAGTATATATAAATATATATATTATTTAATATATTTTATTTTATATAGTTATTATTTTATATCTTATATTATATATTTAATATTATATTATTATGTTTTATAATTTATAATATGTATTATAATATTTGAAATTTTTTAGTTAATGCAGATTAATATGAGAAGTTCAAAAATTAATTTATCTATTATTGTATTTTAATTGTCATGGATGGGACGTACACATAGTTTCGTTGTTTTTTGACACCCTGCTCTAAATCTTCATCTTATGTTTGAAACTTATATTATTTGTTAAATCTAGATTTTAATCGAATGCTTGTAGCAGTTTGTATAGGGTCCTTTTCAGTTGATGAGTTCCACGTTATTTGTCTGATGCCTCTAAAAGGATTATACTTTTTATGGTTTCAATTTGTTTATTAGCTAATGTATTTAATCACTATTCTTATTTTTATATATACTAGTAGTACTATATATACTATATTATCTATAGATATATATATATATATATATATTATATATATTTTTAATACAATCGTTATATTATATATTAATTAAATATATATATTATAATCTTAACGTATATTATATATTATATATATATATGTCAGCCTCTAGAGAAGCACAACACTCCATATCTCAAACAACTTCAAGCAGCTACCGGAAAAGATTACATTACGGGAAATTCATATATGGGAATATATAGTAGCGTGAAATGTGAAAAAAAAAAATAAAGAATTAAAAGAAAAAAAAAAAAATATATCTCAAAAATACAATAGGCTATTACAGCGAAAAGGAAATACTTTTTATATATTAAAATGACAAATAATATGTTAAGAAAAATGTAAAATAATAATAATGAAAATGAAAATTATTTGTTAATAATTTGAAGTAAATATGAAATTAGGAGAGCCAATTTAGAGACACTTTTATTGGTGTACTCGTCTAATAAATAGACTTTCTAATTTAGGCATTTGTTATCTTTATTAACGTAAAGAATACCCCAAAGAGTATATACCAGCGACCCGATTGTAAGGGAGTGGCGTCTCTCGGCTCTTTGCGGGAACTACGGCGGTGAGGACAATAAATTTCCCCCTGCGGGGAGGTGCTGCGGAACCCCGCTCTTTGGTATTTTGGAGGGCCGCAAAATGTCGGGCGGGGTCCCGCCACCCTCGCCATACACGGACAAAAAAGTTATTATGGCCAAACGCGATATCCCCCTTCTCTGTGTTTTCCCCGGTCGGCTCGCACCCCTCAGCATCATGCGATAAAACCTATTACAAATCAATATCATATATATATATACTAATATTATATATATATATATATAAATTATATATATATATAATATATATATATTATATTATATATATATATATATTATATATAATAATAATATATATTATGTATATATATCAGACCGGCCCCCCAAAAAAAAAAAAAAGTTAGCCAATTTTAGTGTTTAATTTTTTTATTTTTTTTACAATTTTCCTTAATTACATTTTTTGCAAGGATTCCAAAATGTATTTCTTTTCCCTGTAGTTTTTTTTTCTTTTTTTTTTTTTTTTTTTTTTGTACAGTTTCCTGACTTTCCTCGGTAAATGTTGCCAGGGATTCCAGACAATTGATATATCCTTTTCCGATTGTAGCTATTGGTATGTGTTTGACGTAATATGGATGTGCGTCTTCTAGAGGCTTGGCCTATATATAATATATATACTATATATTATATACTATATTATATACTCTATATATATAAAAAAAAATAATCATAATATATACTAATAAAATATATAAATAAAATAAAAAAAAATAATAATATATCTACCAATCCTTTTACATGGGCAGCATAAAAAGACATCGAAAATCGCCGAACACTATCTGCAGTGTCACGTGAGTTAACTAAACTCCAGTAATAGAAGACGGGAAAAGTTGCCTATGCTGCTTTATCTTTCATAGGTCAACTTTTGTTATATGGTTAATTTTATGTTTTTAAGTTTTTTTTTAAGGGCCGAGCGGACTGGGGGACAAAGAGGGGACGAAGTCCCCCGCCCGTTCGTCCCCCGCCTGAGGCGAGAGAGCCCTAGACTCTGTCCAGTCCTTTGTTTGCGAGTTATTGCTTGGGTTTACCTATGAGTCTTTAAAAAAAAACTGTTTGGCATCCCAGACGCTCTATTGCCTTGCAATAATCGAAAAAAATCGATGTAGCATCGCTCGTTCAGATATATATCCGGTTAAATCAAAATATTTAAGAGAACCAACTTTTCCTATATATTAACTAATAATATATTACCTATATATTATATATATATATATATATATAGATATATATAATAAGTAGTATATACTATATATATTATATATTATATATTATATATAATTTCTAATTTCATGGATCAGTGAATTTTAATTTTCATATATTTGTTAGTATTGATGAATTGTGCTAGCAATTAATTAAGATGCTGATGGGAAAAGATACGAAATTTGAACAATATTAAAAAATTAAATAATAAAGTTAAGGAAAAAATCGTTTATTTGCATGAAAATAAAAAAAAAAAACCATTTTGATGCTAAAACGTAAAAAGGAATTTTTAAGGTGGGTAAACAAGAATAATGTTTCGCGGTAAAAATCAGTTCCTTATTGATTTGTTTGTTCATAAATTGATTTAGTAATATTTAACAAATACTTATCATAACCTTGAACTATGAGTGGCCGTAAACCTTCTAACCTAACCTATATGGATGAGTAGATGAAACTTATACCTAGAATGGATGGATCACTTTTTGCCGTACACACATTCTTATTTCTCGTTTTTCGGGTTACTTCTAAATTAGATTTTTTGTATTTACGGAATCTTCTCGCTTCTCAGTAGCTGACAAACGTACGACAATGAACAAAAATGACGATTTTTTTGAAGAAGTACTTTTTATTTTATTCAAAAATTGTTTTGATCTGCTGAGTCAGTATTCCACATTACTGTTAAGTAAATCAATTGTGAAAAACTTATCGATAAGAACAAACAAATTTACGATCCATGAAATATATATATAATATAATATATTATATATATATATTATGTATATAATATTATCATATATATATATATAATATAATATATATATATATAATATATACTATTATATATATATTATATATATGATAGAGGTTGTGAAAAAAAACGGGTTTTTTTCAATTTTGATTTTTGTATTTCCAAGCGAATGCCATTTCTTTTAAAACAGACTGTTTTTTTTTGTTTTTGTTTGTTAAATTGCACCATTTTATGTATATTGAAATGATTTTTTAAAACTTATTACGAGTATTACGAATAGCCCCTTCTAGGCCCTAATTTTGAGTGTGAACCAACTCATTGCAGTTACAGGTGTGTATTTATTATTAGTATATATACTATAATATATATTATTATGATATATATATTTATATAATATATATGATATTATATATTATATATATACTGATTATTATATATATAATATATTATATATAATATATATATACTATGATATATTATATATAGATCAAAAAAAAGGCATTGAAATCACAGGTGGTTTTGCGGTGTCAGGAGAAAATGAGCATAAATGGTAGGAAGGTGATGGTGTTTCTGTGAGGAGAGAGGTGCGTTGTGTAAAAGTAATGACCTTTCTTTAAACGACAAGGTATCCAAAGTAGCACTAGAGTTGGTTGTAGCGGGTAGAGATTGGTTATGCCGAAGTGGAAAAGTCGTGATTGATTCTTGTGTTTGGTGCCAAGAAGGAAGATGTTGAGATACTACTGTCTAAGATGTTAAATCTCAGTGAGGTGTTTGAGAAATTGGATTATCGGATCATTATGTTTTTTATTTAAAATTACAGTTAGTGGGGGACTTGGATGGAGAGGACGGTGATACGAAAGAAAAGAGGTATAACATAAGAGTGAGAAGTTTAGTGAACAAGGTATAAGGATAAGTATGTTAAGAATCGCTCGCAAGTAAAATCAGTGAATCGTTAACAGTGAAACAAAAATCAAATCTGAAAAGCCAATTGTTAGCAGTGCAAAAGAAAGATGTGGCTTTGGGGATGTAGGCTTAAGGTAAAGGAAGTTAAGGAATGCGAACAGTTGATGGTGGAAGTGAACGAGGTGATGGCAACGCGGTTAAAAGTCAAAAACAAAAGCGTGGTTGATTGTACTAAAAAGCAAATAGATTGAGCTTCAGAAAGAAAGATGCTTGGAATTATAAAGGAGAAAAAAAAGAAATTGCTTAAAATTATGCGTACGTAACGAGGAAAGGAAGAGTAAAAGATGAACAAGTTTGGTAAGAGAGGCATGAATGGCGGACATACAGAGGGAAATAGGAGCTCGTTGGCAAGGAAGCGGACAAGGTTAAGAAATTAGAGATAAGGGGAACCTGCTGCAGAATAATGAATAGGATTGGTTTTTCGTGAATGATGAAATTGGATGTAGGGAGGTGGAAAGACACTTTTCGAAAATCTGTATAATGATTGGCTAAATGAAAAGAGGTGATAGTGACTGTGTTTGTGGGTTTGATGTGCAAGAAGGAAAAGTAATAATTTTGGATGAGGTTCATTGCAAAGAAGGGAATGGTTAGCAGTGAGATAGTTGAAGAACTTGGTAAATCTGCCGGTATTAGATGAATTGACTGGTGAAAATGATCGAAGACCTGAGGTGCAAGTTTCTGATTGCATTGGATCTATGACGGAAGTTGTTGTAATTAAACGAGTTTTGGAGGGTATAGTTCCGAAGGCGATGAAGGAGGGCAGTAATAGTCTACCTCATATAAGGGGTCAAAAGAGATAAAGGAACTGTAGGGAAATCTATAGGGATTAGTTTATTGGAATCGTTTATAGGGAAAGAAATATCGGTTCGGTATGTGTTGGTACGAAGAGTGCGGGCGAGTGAAGCTTGAAGGACTCGATTGGTGAAGAACAAGGAGCGTTTGGAAGTGGTAGAGGGTATGTAGTGATCAAGATCTTTACATGAAGCAAATGATTGAGAAACAAATGAGGGAAGAAGAAGAATAAATTGGTATTTCAAGTTTTATGGATTTTCTGCAACAGGGGGTCTATTGATTAGAGGTTAATAGGGAAAGCTCTATGGCAGGTGTAGGATGTATAGTGTTGGTGGTAGGCTTCTTGGAATGGGAATCAAAAGAATGTATGACGATTAGTGAGGCGTGTGTAAGAATAAATGGTGGTCAAACACGTGATTGGTTATAATAATTAATAGCGGCAGTGGAAGGCAGGGTTGTGTTATGACTCCTTGGTTATCCAATTTGGTTATATGGAAGTGATGGATGTTATGAAAAGAATTGACGGTATGGCGCTGACAGGAAATGGTGTGGTGTTTAGAATGCATGCGAGAATGGAAAGATTGACGTGGAGGAGATGGCCTTACCGTATTATACTGGACGGGAAGATTTGTTTTGTGTTGCGGAAATTTCGAAGCAGTTGAGAGAATGGCTTCAGAGAGATTGGGCACAGCTGTGTTAAGAAGGAGGGTTTGAAGTATAACGTTAATAAGAAGTAAAGGTTTGGTTTGTGAGTGAAGAAAGCAGTCTCCGAGGTGTGATAACATGTTAGATGGTAGACGCATCTAGAACAAGTTGTCTGAGTTTAAATATTTAACGTATAATGATTGGATAGCCAGGAACGGCTGGTGCACAGTATATCGTTGGTGATGTATAGGACACAGTCTTTTAGAGGCTTGCTAGAGGTCCTACATGACGCTATTTGTTACCTGTGTCTATGGTTTGTAGTGAGGCACTATGGGATCTGAATAAGAAGTATAGACGTCTAAATTCAGATGTGTTCAGTGTTATGGAACCAATCTTCGAGGGCATGCGTAGGTGATGAGCAAGAATTTGACGTAAATGAGGAATGAACATATTAACAGTTGTGTGGTGTGAGGAAAAAGATAGATAAATGAAAAAGTATTGAGATGGAGAACAGAGTTAATGGATTATTCTGTGATATTAGTCGCTTTTTAAGCGGAGTATAGTTGGCGAGTGTGTATGGAACCGAGCCGGCTAAGACGAGCTCGCAAGAAAAAGTGGCCATTGAGTCAGTAAAGGGAAGATACTAGACAGGAGCAGACAATGTAGAGTTTGGCCAGAGGCGAGGATAATAAAAGTGTGCATAACCAGGCGAGTAATTGCGGCGGGAGGTTTTGTAAGCGGGTATGGTTTTGGCCCCCGTGGGCCAAGGATTGAACTTGACGACTAGACGACGACTTTACCATAGTGAGGGGTACCCGTCGCAGTCCCGTGAAGCGTATGAGAGGGTGGAGAATTACTATGACTGTTATGAGTCCTCTACTAGAAGCAATGGTCACAGAGAGGGGGAGCCTCCGGGTTAAAGGACGAACTTTTTCGAACTTATTGTCATATCTTTCTACTGCTTTCTTTTCCGATACTTCTTACCGCGCTACAGACCCGCAGACTCGAGATACGAACTGGGGCTCTGTCACTTTCGCTCGCGTAGCTGGGGGAGCCGAACGATCACTTTTCGTACCTCTATATTCCAAACCAATGTTAAGTCGAATTTCAAGTGATAATTAAATAAACACGCGACCGCAAACGTTCATTAGATGTTTAGTCACGGGCAAACTTCAGCCGTTTCCTTTTTCGACATATAAAAATATATTAAAATAATTTTCTCAATATGAAGTCTGTATTATGTTTTCAAAATTCGATTGCATTGAATTGTCCAACAACAGGAGAGAATTTTACAGTCATTAAGTTTTTCGCTGAACATTTTGTAAGATGATCCCCTTCAAGAATTCCAACAAAAAGTGCAAGATTAACCATCAACACTTAAATTAAAGACAAACATCTTTGGGTATTCATACATCTACGTGCATTTACCAAATGGAAGATTAGGAAACAATCCAACGGCAACCAGCGACAGAAGAGAAATGGCTTACAATCCAACTACAATTTTTCCGTCTTTCTTACTAAATGTAGATTTTTATGAACATCTTTTATGTAAATACACTGCTGACCTAAATACCATATCTCTAATAACGTAGCACCAACGAAGGGAGATACAGAATAACTTGGACTTTGTCAAATACGCGCTCATGAAACACAATCTAAATAAATAATCATGCTGGACTTCTTTCGACCAAGCAGTGAATATAATAAGCACAACTACTCAAAAATCCAAAAAAATTGTCGGGCTGAAATTTAGAAAAGGCTTGCCGTCTAGTGGACAAGCACCCATAGTTCTACCACCCAAGCGAATATAAATTTATATTGGGTGATAAATCTGCGAAGCTATACATATGGACTAAAGCCGATAGTATTACTATATATATATATAGATATATCTGAGTAACTTAATAGTAGTATCAGTTGTGATTAGAGTGATATATAATTTATATATAAATATATAAATATATATAACAATATATATAATTATATAATATAATATATAATATATTGAAGGTAAAATCCATCAGGGAACGGAGATGTTAAGCGATTTGAATGAAACGAAAAACAAAAAGATTCTTATAAATAAAATAAATCTAAAAAATGATTAGGATAAACGGCCTTGAGTAAATTTGAAACGAAAATAAACAATTTAAAATTTAAACATTTTTATACGATACAACACTGAGAGAAAATTGGAAAAAGATAAAACAAACATAAAAATTAAAATAGTATAAAAAAATTAGAAATAAAAAAAATAGTGATCAAATAACAACTTTATACTTTTTTACATAATATTATATTAAGATAAGAGCACTCTCCTCCCAAGTAGTAAGGAAAAGGAGACACACTAAACATGATAGCTACAGTAAGGTACAGGAATAATTACAATTTATTAAAGACACAAAATTTCAATATATTAAAATGGTAATAAGAAAGCTACAGAATTAGAAACGTGAAATATATTATATTCACACCCAAAGAATAAAAATAAATTGTAAATTAAAAGAACATATAACAATTAATAAATATTTATTTGAAATTTAGTTAAATCTAAAATCTAGCATTATAATAACTTAAATAATATGGTTATAAAAAGGTAAATTTTGAATATTGTAGGTGTCTTATATATCTAATTAAACAAAAGTCGAAAGGGAAAAACACTGAATACATGAAGTAAAGTAGCCAACAGATCTGGATGTTTGCTAGATATGTGTTATGATTTTGAATGGACCACTTTAATGTACCAGAGTCGGTGTGGCTTAACCATTTGGGGTTTAAGAATAGATAAATGCGAGATTTTTTTTTTGAAAACCTACCATTATAAGCTTTAAAAAAACGAGCATTTATATATAGAACACAGTTCTTTATGTTTACCATAGATCGCTTCGACAATGTGCGATCCCAACACGCGCGGGTATAGTAAACGGTTTATTGGAGAGTATATGTGGTTCGTTAGTGGATCAAATAGGCGACCTTTTAGCGGACCATATACAGGCTTCAAGGAGAGACAAGGCCGGTGTCATCCTGGAGCTTTGTTGAGAGACGACTCCGTCAATTTGTAAATCAATCAGACCGACATATGAATAGATCCAATAGAAAGTATTAAGACACGCAAGTAATGCAACCTATCTTATCGAAAATTTGGTCTCTATTAATATAGACCCAGACAAGATTGTAGGCTCTGAATAATTCTATATTGGTACGTACTTTGTGTTTGACGGAAGTTATTTTAATTATTATACTTCATTGGTGTCGTTTTGATATAAAGACAGTCGCACTTGTTAAGAAGGATATTTACGAAAAGAAGTGAGGATGAGTGAACATTTTTAATTAAGGAAGTTATTCCATAATTTAAGTCGTTTAAAGTTAAGAATTGTGATACGATAAAAAAAATTTGCAGGAAAAATTATTGAATAAAATTAGAAACAAAGATTGGTAACTTTTAATGTAATACGATTGTATCTTACGGTGTTTGGATATAACTTATTTAGCAATTTTTATATAAGAGTATCAGAGATTAGTACGTACCTAATAAGACAGAGAAGCACATAACGATATTCTATCGATGTTGAGCTGTACGTGTTTAATTTTATGCCATCACGTTTAATTAGAGTCAGCTAATATTAAAATGTTTTTAAAAAATAATTGCAGTTTTTTTTATATCTACCCTGCTTGGATAAAACATTTGATTAAGAAGCTTTTATATTTAAACTCTATTTAAAGGATGAAAGTATGGGTAAAAAATATAATAAAATGAAAGTTAATAATAAACAATCATATAAGAAAACTTAAATAATAAAAGAGAGTTGGGATAATTTATTTTAATGGTTGTTAATTTTTATTAAATAACATTTTCCTTTTCGACTCGTACGAGAGTCTTTGGAAGAATGTGGCCGTTTCAAAAAACATAGTGAACCCAATTATTTAAGATTCGTTAATAAAAAAGTTAAAAATAAATGCATTTCTTTCGGAAAATTTCATTTAATGGTAAGGGGTATAATTGTAACTCTAATAATATATTTAAGATTGGGTACGTACCGTGGATTTGAGGAATAGATTAATTCTTTATCTTTTGTTAGTATTGTGTAATAAGCCAATATTATCACCCAATGTGATTAAGAGAGCCAACATATCTTGGTGTTGTAGGCCGGCTCATTTTTAAAGACAAATTTTAAGTTCCGTTTAAAATTTAAGTTACGAATTGTTAAGAGAAGAAAATTCAGGAAATAATTTTGACATATTAAACAGGAACATAGTACATGTAATTTCATTTCTATCTTATATAAAATGTAAACTACGGGGTTTTTGTAGGGAATTTATTTAGAACGTTATTTTATTTCATAAAAGTAAATAGTCCCGGAACAGCTACCCCTCAATAGAAAGGCTTATGAAACATACTCATTGATGTGGGCCGTTTTATATTATGGACCATAATTATAATCTATTCTACAATAGTATTAAAGTATAAATTGGAGTTTAGTTTTTTTTTTTTTTTTGAAAAATTTTGATTTTAAAGAAGCTTAATTTTTAACTCTTCTTTTTACCTGGACACCTGACGTAGGTTTGGGAAATTAAATATTTATGTAATTTGCTTTTTATAAAGTTATTTCCTGTAGCAAGAGAGAATCAATCATATTGATTGGGCTGTATTAAATAAAACATCTTAGACCAATAATATATAATCGTTAAAAAGTTAAAAAAATAATTCTAACTTAGGTTTTGAAAAATTTATCATTATTTTAAAGTTTCCTAAAGAAAAGGTAACCCCTTTCAACTAACTTTCAATTTTTATTGTAGGTTCGCGAAATTTAATAATTGTTACTATTTGATTTATTATTAATAAGTGCAATCTCCACATAGTAAATGAGACGCCCAACATATCTTGTTAATGATAAGGCCGGCCTATATTTACAATAATAAGAAAATATATTATTAAAGATTCGAGTTTAAAATATTAAGGAATTGTAAGAAATAAAAGAATTGCCTGATATATATACATTGTTTAATTTAAAACAGAATCAATGATTATTATTAACAGTGGGTGCTATACCTTTGATTACTACGGTTATGAGATTTTGGGAATTTATTTAGAATTTTTTTTTTCTTGAAACATGTCTCTTGTAAATAATAGAAGAGCCTTAACATATCCTTGATGTGGTGCTGTTATTTAACGTCCCAATTGAATACTTGTTAATAATTTCGATAAAAAAGTAGTTATAAAGTAATAATGTTGCGAATATTTATTTTTGAAAAATTTTCAAATTAAGAACTTATATTTTAAACTCTTTTACCTTTGCACACCAACGGGGTTTGGAATTTATTGATTATATCATTTGATTTTTTAATAAGAAGACCATAGTCCTTAGCAGAAATAGTTCGAAAATCTATCCAATAAAAATGTTAAAGATTTTCTTCTGCATAGAATTCTATGCAATTTCTTCCAAAGTAATTCGAAGTCAATAAAAGATTAAAAAAGTTTCTGCAAAAATTTATTTCGATTACATTTGGAAGAAATACATTAGGAAATCTTTAATTAATTAGTAGAGCTTTGTTATATAACTTCAGTGTAACGTACGTGGTCTTTAGTGGAATATGTTTACAACTCTTTTACATTTGGTTTTACCAAGCTAGGGAAATTTATCTATTAGTTTGATTAATCTGCTTTGTGGAATTCAAAAAAAAGACCGGGTTTGGTAGAATTTATTGATATTTTAATTTGTTTTATTATTATAGGCATTATCCAAGCGAAGAGAGACAGGACGTATCCTGAGGATGTGGGCTCCGCCTCTTTAAACAAATCCAATCGATTTAGCACCAAATCATTTTAGATCGATGTTTTAAAAATTTAAAGACGAAATATAATATGACTTATATCTTTCGATAATTTTTTATTAATATAGCAGGCAAGATTGTATGTCTCCTTCTAATAACTTAATGATGTAGCGTTTACGTGGTTGGGGATAGTATTAACTGTTAGTACTCTTTGTTATTTTACTGTCAAAGGCAGTATCCATGTGTATAGAGAGCCAACCATGAACTGAGTGATTGTAAAGGCCGTGACTCATTTATTTTATAAACATTATTTAAGTCACGCTAATCTAAAATACGTTTAAGAAGCTTGGTAGACAAAAATTTTGAGAAAATTTTCTGAGATCTCCAATAGAACATAGATTGTAACTTGTAACTTTTATGTACCTTGTAAAATTAATGTTTGGATCACTATTTATAATTCTTAATTTCATATATAAAGCACATTAGTTGCCTAAACTCAGAGAGCCAGGATAATATATCATTGATTGTTGTACCGTTTCTAATTTATGCATCTTATAAAGATTAGGTTCGCTAATTAAATGGTTTTATTGAAAAAAGATAATGTTACTTAGATTATTGTTTTTTTGTATTATGAAAGGTCATCTTGATCTTTATTACAGAAGTAGTTATTTATTTAAAACTCTTTTAACCTTTTGCACGTTTCAGACTATTGTAATCGATTATTTATATTTTGTATTTATAAAACATTATTATTACCCTAAGCGTTTAGAGAACAGACAGATTGACTTTCATGGATGCTGGGTCAGATTTAAAAACATATTAGTAGAAATATTATAAGAAAAATTTGATTTAGTTAATAGAAAAAATAATTTGAGCATCATTATATTTTCTCTGGAAAAAATTATTTAATATAACAGCAAGAAGATGTAATGACATTCTTAATTATTATTACTGGATACGTTAACGATGGTTTGGAATTGTTAAATTTTACTTTTGTGATTATATAAAGCGATTCTTCCCATGTAAAGAGAGACAACATATATTGGAATGTGTTAGGACACGACGTTGACTTACATTATTTATAAAGACAATGTTAAAGTTCATTGATTTTAAAATAAAGTAGTAATCTGAGTTAACGGAACATGCTGGTCGGGGAAAGTGACACTCTGTGAGAGGATATAGCGAACAAGATTGCTGTCGAATTTATAGTCTAGATCGAAGCTAAAGTATAACCCTACGCACTCCTTCCTCGTGAGGTTGTGTGATTAGAGTTTGTCAATCTTTAAGTAATGTTTAAATTTCAAGATTCGAGTTTTCAAGCAGTTCACCCATGGCGCCTTCACAACCATCAAGGGTACATCTGAGAACTGAAGTAATAACGCCCTGAACTAAATACTTTGCATAGTTGTGGTCAACTTCGTCTAGTAGTGGTCTCTCTCCGACCTATTAATGTACCCATCCAGGTCTGGTTCGGGACTTGTATAAAATGAGATCTTTTAGTGGAGACTATATCACTGAATTGCTTTATTCTCTTTTTTATTTGCTTTGTGATTATAATGCAAATTTGAATTATTAAAAGCTTTATTTTAACCTCTTTGCTTTAACATCCCTTGTGCACCTATGAATATTTGATACTTGAGGGATTGTTCAGGAATTTAATTTACTTTTTATACAAAGAAATTATATTGTGTGTCAATATTTTAAATCAATCAAAGTAATATTCCTATAAGCAAAGTAGAGACAGACAAATTATCTGTTAATGATGTGGGCGCCTCGTTTAAGAGTTCAAGCAAATTGCTCCCTTATAATTGAATAAGGGTGACACAAGAGCTCTCAATAGCAAAAGCCTAATATACAAAATTTTAAGCACCGGCTCGCCAAACTTAGGTTTAACCTATCAATCAGAATTAATGATATATTAGTTACGATTAGTTCCAGATCAAGTCCTGATATTGATATAGCTGCTTTAGAAAGTGGTTTATCGGTCATTTTCGATAACGGTTGGTAGATATTAGAATGAAAGCTTTACATTTTATACATTTTGTTTTTAATGTAAAGGCAATCCTCCCATAAATGTAGAGAGATCCAACAATAATATTACTTTTGAACTTTTAAGACCGGCTCATTATTTAAAGATAAATTTTAAGGATATATTCGTTAACACACGTTTTTAATATATATTATTGTATTTGAATGAATATAATATTTTCACTGGTGAAAATGTTTTGATAATTTAGTGATATATTACAAATTATATGTAATATTACTTATGTTTTATGAATATTATAAATAGTAAATAAACTTAAACGCACTTATTCCTATTCGGAGTATATATTATTAATTTATATTTAATTAATTAATTTTATTTTTATAATTCAGTTGCTCATACTAACATAATTAAAACAGCTGTTGTCCTTAAATTTCTCGATAGTTTCCAGGACAGTTTTTAAAGGTCATAAATATTAATATTTATAATAGGTGTGCTAAAAATTAATGTTTTTAAAAATATAATGGATAAGTATCTTTTATTTTTTGAAAATAACTTTAAATATATAATAGGAAGACTTGTTTATCTTCTTTTAACCTCTATTGTTACACTTATTATATTCAATGTGTTAAGTATATGCAATTTAGATGTAGTAAGTAGTGTATTTGTATTATTTATATTTGTTTATTATTGTCCATCGCATGATCTCCATTTATTGTATATTATTTAATTTTATTTAACATGTTGCTGATGTTATTTACTCATTTTTAACTAAAGTCCAAAGTGGGCGGAGGTAGTAAGCAACTATTAACATATCTTGGGAATAATTGTGGCATTCGTTTTTTGTAAACAGCTGATATAGTTCTTAACACCGTGATATGGGTTATGATGATTCGTTTTAAACGAGAGTGTTTACGAGGAAATAATTAGTGCAATCCATTATACGGAAAGAATGTGATTAGATCCTTAGGATGAGTACGAGCAGCTGAGGTAGTCTTCTGCGTGAATATCTCGAAATACATATACATACTGTGGGTACTGTTAGTAAAATGGTTATTATGAGGCAATTTACATGACGTGTGGTTTCACTTTAACCAGGGTTGTCTCTCTATATTCAAAAGTACAGTAGTCAATACTACTAATGATATACTAAGAAGAATCCACTGAAGATCTATACTGAGGATTGATAGGGTTACCGGCTCATTTTTAAAGACTTAAATTGTAAGGTCGTTATATCAAAGTTGAAGGTTAATTAGAAAGTAATGAATGAGATAATTTTAGATATGTAGATAAAATGATTGTAATAAAAAATTATATATTAAGAACAAGATTTTAGAACTATGATTGAATACTTATATGTAACCTGATACTGTGTTTTGGATATACTTATATAATTTAGATTGTTTATATTAATTTACAATTAACTTAAACAGATCTGTATCTTAAATAATTTAAGAGTGAGACTAGCCAAAACATATCTGTGATTTGTGTGAGCCTAGTTGTATTTATTTTTATATGCACCTTTATAATTAGTATCTAAGTAAATGAAATTGTTTTAACATATATTGTAGATTTTTTTTTTATTGGGATGAAAAAATATTAGAATTAAAGAAGCTTATAGATTATTATTTAAACTCTATTTACTCCTTTATGGCATTCACTTAACGGGTGTTATTAGGTTAATTGTTATTTATTATTATTTTAGTGTCCTTTTTATAATACAATTAAGGTCATCGTTCCCTAAGCTCAGAAGTAACAGAGGCGAAGGATTATATAGAGAGCTTGGTGGTGCGACATGTAATGATGATAATACAAAAATACCACTAGAGAGTAATGAGAAAATGGTTAAGAGGGTTGAGACACAGTTGTCGTTAAGATTGTGTAGATCGAGAATAGAAGAAGATTGTCGACTAATTACTAAAGGATATTATTTAGGCAGAAAAAACCGGGATTCTGTTACATTATATTAAGTCATGAATAATAGATTGGTGTATTCAGCTCATATTGATTCTGAACACTTTTTTTCGTTGGTAAGCATTGTAAAGGCGGTGTATATGGGAACATTTATTGTCAACAACTATACTTACCTATTACGTGTTCGTAATTGATGAGACGCTTTAAGCGCTCTGCGGCCATGTAGAGACGCACGACACTAATTATGGATGGAGTGTCGCATAATAAGTGGCAGCCGAGTTGTTCTCATTTTGTATGAGAGAGTAATTGTATATAAAATGAGTCTATTAAATAAACGCAAGCATAACTGTAGAGAAGAGAATAAAAATAGGGAAAATTCGGGTGTAAGGTAGTTTGGTTGGTAGTGAGTGTAAAGGTGTGATGCATAGATTGGTGTCTTGAATTGTGCTTGATAGATGTCTTGGGGAAACATACCTACATGGGTTGGGAATTTACTGTTAGGAATTTAGGTTGTGTGGTGTGCTGGTGATGGACTTTGAGAATATAAAATTGAGTGAGACAATAAGACTAAATCAGGAGAAAGAGACATAAGGAATATCTTCGATGTGGGCCGTTTTTTGATATTGATGTAGGTGATGGACCTGAAATTAGGTCCGCGAAAATTGCTTTATGAAAAAAAATAACTTGTAGAAGTTTTGTTTATATTTATATATTCTCGAAGGAGAAATTGATTAAATAGAAGCTTATTTTTAAATAGTACTTTCTACCTTTATGCAATATGAAGTACTAGGATTGGGAAATTGGTATTTTGAATATTTGTATTGATATTAAAGATAGAAACAATAGTAATGTTCCTTAAATGGGGCGATATTGCATGAGAAATGTCTAATAATCTGACGAAGAGTACTAGATGGACGTGTATATAACAATAAGTTAACTACCTCTGAAACAATAATCTAGATTCAAGTCTCAAGAAGTTAAGAAAAATATTCAAATATAATGCATATTGATAAAAAATTTTAAGATGTCTACACCAGCCAGCCAACGACTTTAGTCAAGAACATGGAACTAAGGTAATCAAGTTTACATTACTAACATATACGACTACGTGTTATGGTAAAATTTATAATTTTATTTATCGTTGTTCTAGGATAATTAATGGCTTTCATAACCCATGTCAAGTGAAAGCTCGTCAATAACATATAAAACTGAGATGTAGTGATGCCGTGAGACTCAATTTTATAAAAGCACATAATTTAAGGCGTTATTAATAAGTTAAGAGATAATTTCAGAAGAAAACAGATTCCGGATAATAATATTTGAAAATAATAGTAATAATCTTTTGATTGTAATAACTTCTTTTAAGTAACTATCTGTAAATACCATACGGGGCTTAGTGGGAAACCATGAGAAGAAATATTTATATTATAAGAATTTTTTTATACTGAAACGAAAGTCTAAAGGTGAAATAAAGTAGAAAGCCATACCAAGGCATTTGCTACATGCAGCCTTCGAACTGCCCTGTAATTTGCGGAATGTAATAAGGAGAGTCGCTAAATTTGCATTTGTTAACACTTCCACTTTTGGGTTTTTTATTGAAAAATTAATAATTATATAATGGATTCGAAACACTTCAAATGTGATAAACTCTTTGAATATATTATGTAATAAACGGAAGGCTTTGGCTGGAAATTTATATTTAAATTTTAAATTTGTTATGTCTTGGTTAAGCAGCTTATACATTTAAAAGCAAGAGAGAACAATATACTCTGGATGTGAGGTCACGCTACTGGTTAAAAACAATTAGGAGCACATTAATATAATAGATCGTCTGAAAATATAGATTAAAAATAACTCTGATTATAAAATATTTTATTTCAGACATTTCTTTATAAGAAGAAAAATTTACAATATTCACGCTCTTTTAAACTTAGGTTAAGTACGTGGTTTGGGAAATTTTATTTTTTTTTCAGCGTTAATATTACGTAAATAGCATTACCATGAAGGAGTGAGACCAACATATCTGGAATGTAAGGCGGACGAGGTTGCGTAAAAGAACATACTTAAATTTAATTCGGATTAAAAAAAGTTTAGAAAATATGTTTAGAATCTTTTTTATCTCCAAATTTCTCTAACATAAATAAGGACAAAGATTGTATATGCTCATGTCTATGTAACTCTATTATCTTCTAAGGTGTTGGTAAATTATTTAAGAAGTTGTTATTTCATTTAGATAAGTCCTAAATACAAGTGAGCCACCAACATATCCTTTGATGTGGAGCCGTTTTTTTTATGCTCCTTAATTAGGTCGCTAAAGAAAAAAAAATGGTTTAAAAAATAATGTAGTCACGTGATTCAATAATAATAATTGATTAACAGAGCTTATTGATTTGTAACTCTTTTATATCTTCTGCACCTACAGGAGAGGATTTTGGCAAGTTATAGTTATTATTAGGTTTGTATATCTATAGTTATAGAACATTTCCTAAGCAAGAAAGGACGAGGCAATATCTGAGATAGTGGCCCAGCGTCTTAAAACAGACATTCTCAGGACTATTCACTTAATTAGAGATCGTTTTAAAAAGTAGTAAAAATAGAAACATACAAAATGATTTCTTTACGGGATATGAGAAAATTTTCATTTAAAAGCAGAAAGATAGTAGCTCTTATAAATATTTAAATTTTATCATTTATCTATTGTTTTATAAAGCCAATCATACTCCATCGTTAAAAGAGCTGACAAAACTATATCTGTGACTAAATAGGCCCAATTAGGACTCATTTTTAAAAGACAGCCAACTTAGAGTCGTTTAACAAGAAGTATCACAGGATTATGTGAGTCGCGCATAGGAATCTACAGACAAATGCCTTAGGATTGAAATTAAAGGGTGAACTAAAGCAGGAATTTTCTAAGACTTTATTATACCTACGAGAGGGTTTGGAGGAATTATAATGTAGAATTTTAATATTTCATAAACGGCATGTCCATGATAGAAAGGCATTAAACAAATAGTGCTTTTGACCTATCTGGGCCGTTGATTATATTATTTATGAGGCCTATTAAAATTAGTTTAAAAGCCGAAAATAAGTCTTATTACTGAACCATACATTAAAAAAGTTTTAAGTTAACATAAAGGATTTCTTTTCATTTGAAAAGACACTTTTCAATTTAATAGACTAAATGCTTATGATTATTTAAATAAACTCTTTTTTTACCATTAGGTAGCACCTTAACTGGCGGTTTGGACGAAATCTATCAGATTATCTTGGTGTGTTTTTATATTAAGTACAAGTAATTTCCTTAGACAGATAGATTAGTGAAGACAGAGAATAATCTGCGACAATGTTAGAGGACTGATTAAAAAAACATTGTGAAAACCAATATTAAGATACGCGATAAATATCTCCAGCAGCGTGAATAAAATAGTTACAAAAACTTTACTATGCATACTTTCTAATGTTTATTGAGCCAAAGATTAAAGCTCTGGGGCATAGATTGTTAGCTTGATACTAATAACTATGGGATACAGTACGTGAGGAATTTGGAAAAATTTAATTTTCAATTATTGTTATATTAAAGCACTCATAAAACGCCATTGTAATGAACGAGAAACGCTCAAAGAGTATGATACATAGAAGTAGTTGTAGATCTGTAAAATGATTTCAGAAAATTTAGAATAAAGAGTTTATGAAAAAATTAAAGATAAAATTACGAGAAAAAAAATCGAAAAAATGATTGAACTAACAGTGATAACTGATTGCTGTAATGTTAGTTATGTAACTCGAATTAATACCTACGGGGTTTTAGGGATTTAATTTTAGCAAGATTTTGTATGTATCTGAAAAACAGAAGCAATGATTAAGAAGAGACAACAAGTATCTTTGATTAGTAGCCTTTATTTCGAAGGCCGTTTTATTTTATGGAAAAATAAATATCCAGGTATCGTCCGTATATAAAGTCAGTTTAAAATAATGGAGAATTATATGTTTTTTGAAAAAAATGTAAATTAAAAGAAGTTGGAGAAGTTGTGCTTGTCCGAACACACGGTGGTTTTTTAGGTTATAATCTCTCGTTATATTTGTTTTTGTTCTGAAACGATTCCTAAAGCCAGATGAGACAGACAGACACTTTGAATCTGTGCTGAGTCGTAGTATGTTAACGGGGGTTGGGCAGGGGGGAGGGCCGTTTAAAAAACAGTATAAGTCACAATATTTAGATTCGTGTAACAAAAGTTAAAACAATAATAGGCAGTATGTAGTTTACGAAATTATTAATTTATTATAAGACAAAACGAAATGATTCTCTAGTCTCTAAAAATAATAACTATGGTTAGCGTACCATGCTCTAGTCGTTTTTGTAATTTATTTGAATCATTGTAATATGCATAGTCTCCCGATGTAAGAGAGCCTAACATATCTGGATGTATTTAGGGACCTTCGGGCTCATTTTAAAGACCATAATTTAAGTCGTTTAAAAAGTTAAGAATTGGGTAAAATAAAATTCTACATGGTGGAAACAATTTGGAGATTGCAACTTAAGTTTGAACAGATTTGTAACTTTTGTTAACATTTGAATCCTATCGGTGTTTGGATAACTTTTGTATGGAAATTAGAGATTATTTCATATAATTAACACGTCTTAAGTAAGAGAGGCCAACATATGTTGACTGTAAGCCATCATTGATTTCTTCATTCATACCCCCTTAACATGATATCGGCTCAAGCATCTAATTGATTTGCAGAAAATGTAGGTTTTTTTTGTTACTCTTTTTGTAGAAGTCTTTAATTATGAAACTGTCTTATTTTCCGATTTGTATAATTAAATGATTATTAGCACCTTAGGGGTTTGGGGAATATTTTTATTATTCTTTATCTCTTTACTTCATCATCTTTTTAGATATTCCGTTTCTAACAATGCAAGAAAGACAGACATTTGCTGAGATATAGAGGCCTTTTCAAACAAATTATGGAACTAGAGAGCCCATATTTAGAATCGTTAAAAAACTACAAGAAATTAATGCATTTTCTTATGAGAAAAAATATTTATTAAATACTTGTAAAGATTGTAGCTCTATATATAACTTGGTACGTACGTGGTTGGGAATTTAATTTTATTTTGTTTTGATAAAGCTCTATATTGAGCTCTACTGTATAATAAGTAAAGATTATTATAATAAAGAACATCAAAACTAAGCCTTTTTTCTTTTTCACCTTTTCACATAAAAATTCCAAACTTAATTATATCCCAGTTTCTTAATCATCTCTTGTTCATACTTTAAATACTCTACAATGTTTCTAATCTATGGGGTCCTTTACTTTATTATTTCTTTCACTATGGGAGTTCACCACACCTATTAATTAAGAAGGAGCCAACCGATACGCTTGTATTGTATTCCGTTTTATTTTATGGACCTTAACGGGGATTCAAATCAGTTTTAAAAAATATTTGATTTTTTTTTTGTTGGAGAAAAATCATTGATATTGATGTTACTCTGGTGTTATTCTAATCTTTTTACCATTGCACCTACCGGGTTTCGGCAATCTTATTTATATTTGTTTTTTATATTAGAGAGCATTCATAAGCCATTTTTAGAGAGGACGGCATGATCTGGATAGTGGTCCGTTTAAAACGCTAAACCATATTAAAGCAGTAAAAAAAGTAAAAAAAGATAATATCAATTTCAAGGAAATATTTTCTTCCAAGAAAAAAGGTGAAGAAATGATAAATTGATACAAGTTTTTGCTCATTTTTTAAGTTTTGACTTTATATTTCACCCTTTAATCCAAGATGGTAATAAAAAAAAACACAGAATGGATGAAGAAACACTGACAAATTTCGATAAACATTGATAAACACTGGTAAAGGTAAAAAGCAAATTAATATCAGACAATTTAAAAGCATATGAAAATTGAAATTAAAGACTTACAAACACAAGTAAACCTTGTAACTTGACACCTACGGGGGTTTGAGGAAATTTATTTAGAAATTTTCTTTCATAAGGGGCTAAGTGCCTAAATAAGAAATCCAAACATTCTTATTGCATGGGCCGTTTTACTGTTATGGACGCATCGAAATGTCATAGGATCGCTAAAATGTTTTTAATTAGAAATAATGGAGATTTTTTTTTTTTTAAAATTTTGAATTAAAGATGGTATTATGTTTGGAACTCTTATACCCATCAGGTTTCTTTTGATGGCCCTTTTGGAATTATTTAATTATTAACACAATGTTTTTATAAAAGTATTTCCAATTCTAAAGCAAAGAAGAGAGCAGCACTATCTGGAGCTGTGTGGGCCTGTTCCAAAACATAAACAATAAGACCTTAATAATACATAATATACGCATAAAAAAAGGTAAAAACAAGATGCAAATTTTATCGGCATAAATTTATTAAAGCCAGCAATATTGTAGCTTCTTATTAACTTGATACGGCGGTTTGGCTTGGCGGTTATTTAAAGATTTTTAACTTTTTTATTAATAAAAGCAAATACCTTGTAAGTGAGAGCCAACGATATCTGGAATATAGGCCGGCTACATTTTTAAAGACATAATTTTTAGTCGTTTAAAATTTAAGAATGAGAAAAGAAGGAAACTGCGAGAAAAATTTTGATAAAGGAAAAGCATTGTAACAACTTACTACTTGTGTAAACCTACGGGGATTTTGGGAATTTATTTAGAATTTTTTAGTATATAATTAAGGCACGTTCATAACATCAAGATACGGTATGCCACTATAGTTTATATTGAACTGGTCGTTGAAATTTACGAGCTTAAGGTTTTGGTCGCTAAAATTAATAAGGTTCTGTTTCATAGAGGTTTTTTTGTAGAACAATATTTAATAAAGAAACGGTCTTAACTATTACATATAATTCATTATTATTGAATGGTTGCATCACTCTCGCTATTATATCATATTATATTTTTTTATTTTTTATTAAAGCAATTCACAGACAATTATACCGCTTTGTGTAGTTCTCGCGTTTAAAACATAGAAAACTCAGTGAAATAGATCGTTTTAGGAAAAAGTATTTTAAAAAAAAAATAATGCATGTCTATTCGGAAAATTTGATTAAAGCAGAAAGATTGTAGCTTTTATAACTTTTAGCTCTTATACGTGGTTTGGGAATTTAATATTATATAGTTTTGTTTTATTAAAAAAGCATTGAGGTCACATGTTAATGAGAGCCAAAATATGGATGTACACTCTTATTGGCAAAGGTTTCCTCTCCGTTTCTTTATTGTTTTGTTAAAATGAAGAAAAAAATGTGTTCGAAAAATTTATGGAATAAAGGAACAAAGATGTGTAGATATCTTACTAACTTAATACCTACAAGGAGTATTGGGAATTTTATATTTAGATTTATTTTTCATAATAGCAAGTCTTCATGCTGAATAATGGACCCAACAGAATCTAATGATGTAAGATCGATTTCCACATTTTATGGCACCATAAATTTAGTGGTGTCCGCTAAAAGGTTATATTAAATAAAATGGATTTTTATTTTTTTATAAGTTCTGTGATTATTTACGCTTTTTTTCAACCTCTTTTACCTTACTAGAGGTTTGATGAGTTAAAATACTTTAATTCTTATATTATGTATTTTATAAAGTTATTTCCTAGCAAGAGGAGACAGTC
>JABUQX010100539.1:0-20000 GCA_015478945.1 Trachelipus rathkii | reverse complement strand
ATATTGAGCTTATTTTTTGGGATGGAAGGTGCTTGGGACTATCTCATAGTATAATAATGTATCTAGTGAATTTTTCTATCAATATATGTCGACATTCTTATACGCCTGGGAACAATTCATGGGGGTGTGAGGCACTTTCTTTCCATAACGTGGGAAAGGAGGCGGAGAACTCGTCGCCGCACCCCCCAAATCAGCGTAATAACTAGAAGTTACACGAAACTCTTCCCTGAAGGTGCGAGAGAGGAGGATATAGTCCTACCACAGTCCTGGAAGTTTCCGCTCCGGATCATTAAAGGCAAGAGAACTTACCGAATCTTCATCCTGCACGGGCGGTAATATTCCCCTATGTCGAGTATTCTTTAGTTAATAAATAAAATAATAATAGAAAAATTATACACCTAGAAAGTCCATATCTCATTTAATATATAAGTTCATTGAGTACATGTCTCTAATAGTGTTCATCACTCTATATTATATTAGATATACTACTAATCAATGATACTTTTACTTAATATTCATTTTTTTACTTATATTTGCCTATCTCTAGAATTTTACGATGATTCCAAAAATTTTTATTCCATTCGCATGGTGAGCATGTAGGTTTGAGATAATAAGTATTTTAGAATTGTTTTATTTTTTACTTTTATAAATATTTATTTTCTGACATTAGTTTCAGAGCATTAAATATGGACACATACCACGTAGCATTGTATATTGCAATTATTTTCTTTGCTCTGTAGTATAGCGTGTTTGTAATGTCTTGTTGATGAGATATGAGCATTGTTCGGTCTTGCTAGAGAATGAGCACGTAAACACTATAATAATAATACTTATGATTTGACCCTTCTTTAAAAATATGTCGAACTAAATAAATAATTGCATATTATATATAAAAATATATCTGCTGTATTATATATACCTATATATAATTTTTACAGGAACTTATCAATTTACTATGTAAGATTCGTATCATCAAGATAAATAGGTTAATATTTTCATTAAAATCCACTTCACCTGATTGATAGTATTACTTATGGTTATAATCTTCTATTCAAAAAAATATGATTGTCCCTTAACTGATCGTATATAACTAAATTGCTTAAGATTTTTATAAACATGATAATAATATAACAATTACTGTTTTCCACAAATTAAAAAAGTTACAAATAGTACTGTAGATGTTTTAAAAAGCGAAATCATACGTCTGAAATAGGCCTTGATAGATTTCAGAAAAAAATTATTCTAAACTATTTAATTAATTTACAAAATATTGATTATTATTTCAAGTTAAACTATCACATTGTGACCCTGGAAATCATTTGAAATCATTAAATGAGAATGTATTGTTATGTAAGCACCATATTAGCCTAATATATGCAATAAAGTGAATAAATTAAATATCAACTATATTATAAATTTCAGAAATGAGGTTAAAGAACTGATTTTATTCTTAGAGAAGAGTGGAATTCTATTACTATGTTATTGTAAATATAGTATATCTATCATTTTTGTATAGCTCCTGAAATTGTTTGTTGTGTAGCTTAATAGAAATGCAATAATGATGGTCAGAAAAAGTTGTCTATAAAGGCTTGTATAAGACTTTTTATAATTGTGATTATAATTAACAATCAGACGTGATCAATGTGGTCAGCAATTATATAAAGAGGTCTTAGTGGGTGTGAACTTAGTGGTTAACTGTGTAAGATGGCTTGTTGAGTACTTCGTTAGGAAGATATCATATTTAGGGCATGCGTGGTTAATTTTACATTGTTGGTCTTGAGAGTTCAACCGGTGGTGGAAAGTCCATGTCTTCTCCAATCTGAATGATTTTTCATTTATACAATTTTGAAGCAGATCGGTGACCAATTACCCTTCGAGTAAATCGTAAATAGTGAGGTGGAAGATACTTATGTTGGTCAGTGTTTGTGGTAATTAGTAATAGTAAGTTTAGTATTTTTAGAAGGAGCAGAATATTACGTTTATGATTGGTATATATGTGTATGAGGAAAATCTAACACCTAGTAGATTCCTTATCTAACATGTTATTGAGAATGATCGTGTGGTAATCTGGTGAAGAAGAAGAGAGATTAGTTGTTCTGTTTGTGACATTGAGGTCTGGTGTTAACAAATAGTTCTTCAAATCATCGGGAGAGTAATGCAATGATATCTGTACTGTAATGTTGTCACAAATAAATCAATAGACATCACTCAACTTATCTTTTTTTACCATTAGCGCTACCTACTTTACATCTGTGTGACTAACATCAGTTAATAAGCTAATCTCTATACAGTTTTATAATATACCATAAGATCTTTCTTCCCTCCTACACACTTTACAACACAACTATTTTTATATATAATGAAAAAGATATAATACCAATATATCGAATACCACATCAGCGACACATGATCTATTGCACATGATTAATCGTTTTACAAAATTTGAAATCAAGGTTTAAAACTCCCATACAATTTTCATTTCAAAGTATTAATCATATTCATTGTTGCTGAAAACTATTGGAATCTTCGCCCGTATGCACTAGAACCAACGATAAAGTCATTCGATCTCCACACTCACTGTGCATTTGACAATCGATTCAACATTGCTGAGGCTCTGATTAGTCTCCACAATTCACCACAGTATACATCACTACACAACTCCCACTTTATGAAGAGAATGCTTCATGACACAACGTACGAGACCTGTCAGCTTGTTAACTAGATTCGGATAATATTAGTCATTCCGTGAAAAAAACTTTCTGAAAAAAATAACATAATATGGCTATTTAACAAAACGAAGCAAAACGGTATATGTAAATTTAATAGCGATAGTTCTCAATAACTTACCTCTCCGAGAAATCCTATATTTAAAACCACAAGCTATATAAATTCTAGCTTATCTCCACACTGTGATTTCTTATAAAATAAATTTAAAAATAACAAAAATCTCTCATTCGTAAACTCTGTAATTGTGGCGTAAGATTAATTTTGATTTATCTTATATTTAAGCTACTGTATTTCTAGGTGTTTTATTAATTTTAATCAACTTATGGAGGTCATGCTCGCTACGAAAGTAGGACACAACAACATATTCGAAAATAAGTATTAAAACTTCCATTATTGTAACAATAGCTCATAAAGCAGTTAACTAATTATATTTTATAAAATACTGCAAAGAACCAATTGATAATAGGCTTTATGAAATTATGTCTTATTCTTTCTGAAACGTGAGAAAAATTACTAGTGCGTGATAACTAAAAAAATTCACATGTCTATATTTAGTTCTAACGTGAAAGTGCCTATTCTAGAGATAATTTATAAGAATATATCATACATGTGTGTACAACGGCGTGTATTTTATAGTCATATATAATTTTTCAAATTAACCTTTACATTTAAGATTTATATAAATTTTAAATCTGAATGATTAGTCATAGTAAACATTTGTATAATAATAATGATTATAATTAATTATGTTTATTACTAAATTGAGTACCTCATACAAACGTTGTTAGCTATAATATCTAGCAGTAACTTTTTCAATATTATTATATATTCATCCAATATATAGCATAAAATTATCATTAGTATAATTTGATTCTTTAAATTAATAAATAAAGGGAATTATAACGTTTATATTTCATAGGTTTTTAGTAGCATCTTACGTATATGTCTTCACATACAGAATGAAGGATATAATTAATCAGTATTATTCTTAGCATATGATATTACTCTCTAATCTAGGGACATCGTATACTTATGGGTCCTTCACAAAATTCGATATTAATATTATCCTATATTATCTTTTCCTATTCATTTTTCCAGATCTTCTACTATATATTTAATAGCTATACCCATTAATTATACTATATAGGTTATGAGGTTTACTTTGTTCCAGTAGCTGATACGGTATCAAATTGTATACCCTATGACGATCACAATCATTAGGGTACTATTCACAATAGAATATTTTACTTATTACATTTTAAGTAGATATATAATTCGGGTTTTACTTTCATTGTTACGGACAACTTTAAATATATTTAAATATAGTCTAATTATTACGACATTTGTATACTGTATGTGTTTATACTTTATTCTAGGTGGTTTAGACCCTAATACTATTACAACCTGATTGTCCAGATATTAAAGAAGTTGTTGCTATACTATCTAGGTATTAATATCAGTTTAAATTTAGTAGTGATTTATTAATCAATACTATAAATGAGATTACTAATAGGTACCTTACTATATGAGTCGTAACAAAGTGTGAAGTATAACAATATATACATATCTTTGATAATTAATCAGCTTTGAGTGAATATCTGCATATCATACCTGACGATCACTGTCGTAATCTTACTACTATTAATATTTATTAACTATTAGTACTTTGGTTGGAGCATCAGGACATAATTAGAGTATATCTAAAGGTAGTCACACGTTTGAGATTTACTTAATTATTAATACCTAATATTTTCCTATATTTTTCCAATTCATTATATATATAATTCTAATTATGACTATTATAAATTATATACATCTCTCTACAATTACTAACATAATATGCTGGATTAAAGGGGAATGAGAAAGAGACTAAAAGAGAGATAGAGATATTATAAAATTCATAGGTCAATAATACTATATTGTTATATTGTGGCCAGAATATCCTCTATCGTTATACGCCCATGCGAAAAACTAGTGTAATAAAGGTGGGTGTCATATAGATATAGAATTCAATCTGTGTTATCTGATCTTTTACTAATAAAAACCCTAATTCTGACACGCATTATGCAATAAGACATAAAATTATTATATATTTATAATTTATATAATTTTACACTAGCATATAGAGTCTATCAGATATAGCTTTGTTAATAATGAGCTTCCTAGGATTTTAGTCTGAATTTTATTGTAAGAAATTTATCTATTTCTTTTACACGTTATGACATGTACGGACTTGCACTTGCACCTATATTTTAGTTAAGGAAGAATCTCTACATATTATCAAACTTATTAGAAGTTTATTAAGTCTTAATATATTTTAGTATAAGAAATTTTAACATAAACAAAATAAATAACTAATATTATATTGAATTAATATACAATAGCATAATAAATATATAATAGTAGTGGAGAGATCACTTATAAATAAATTTGAATAATAATCAAGTAAAAATAATTACCCTTATCTTTAAATCTATTAAAATCCAATGAAGGGAGCACATAAAATACTCTAATTAATAATTCTGAATAACAATGATGGGAGAGTGTTAAATAAATAAATAAGACTAATAAGTAACATGTACACGTGTCTAACAAGCTGAATCAATAGTAAGATAACTGCGAAATCGAGACGGCCAGCCATCTAGACAGTAATAACTAAATTATATTTGTACTCTGCAAGCGGTGGAAAAATTTTAATTATGTAGAGATTGATTGATAAATTTAATTAATTCATTAAATTTTTTTTTTTATTTTTTGGCCATTATTTAAGTTGCCGAAAATATTTTTAACAAAAAAAATTTGATAATTTCGCCTCATTAAGGGGCTCGAGATTGAACACGGGACGATAGGGAGGGACTGAAGTCCCCGCCCTAGCTCCCACCGGGAGTGACCAAACTGCCGAGAGACGCCGACACCTGGCCAATCGTTTAGTGCGGTTTTACCATTCATATGTATAATAATTTTGATGAAAAATCTTGTTTAAGTATTATAAAAAAAATAATATAATTCATCCTTTTCCCTTTAAACAAGACTTTTGTATTTAAACTTAACCTCAAAGGAATACCTAAATTAGCGTAAACCAGTCAAATATGTGGCAGCGACTCGGTGAGAGAGTTCTCTTCGAGCACCTTCGTCCAAGCCCGGTTAACTGAATGGCTGCTACGCAGCCACGCTTAGGAAAGGACCAATACATGAAAAAGTAAAAACTCTAATTATATTTTTAAATTATTGTTCGTGTGAACAGACAACTGCAATAAATATAAAAGTAATAAATAAAAAAAATTCTCCAAAAGAAAAAAAAGAAATTTTCCATTGTAATTTTTTAAAATTAGCTAGAAAACAAGTAGGATTTAGTCTTTACACTGTAGGTGCTAACTGACCCTTTGTCTACAGTATATTAGTTGAATTTGTTTCTAAGCTTTAAGACATGATTTTTAAATTGATACTGATAGACATGACATATTATATAATTGTATTAGTATATTACTTATATATAACGTAACATATCGAGGTGACTAATTAATATAGATACCACTATGAGAGTTCAAGATCAAATATAATAAATATTATACACTTTTTAAATGATAACATATAATACCTTCTAAATAGTTAAGGTCTGATAAAATTTTAATTAAAGGTATTTCCTTAATTACTAATTAATCATTTATTATTAATTATATTTAATGAGAGGAAGGAATAAATTCTCATATTATTATATTTGTAATATATCACAGAATATTTTTAATATTAAACGTATATATATATACCTACTTAAAAACGTAAACAAAATGTTTTTAAAAATATTAGTTTTGCGTGTTACAGTTATTTCTTTTCTCCAGTACTAAATGTTGAGCAACGGTAAGTTAATTAGGCATCTTACTGCATACTAATTATAGTGTTATGTACAGTCGTTGATCATTAAATTTATTTGGAGCTGATCATTATTTATATGTTGAGCTATGCTTATATATCTCCTAATATATGAACTGTCTATATACTATTACTATATAAATTTAAAGACTGATATATATATATATACTTAATATAGTGTGAAAATTTTTTAAATATGTGCATATATTAACGATGTCATATATATATGGTTTATGCAATACGCTGACTTATCAAAACCTATTATAACATAGCTATAGTTTATATTTATATATTATAATATATATATTATATATTATTACGAGATATATATATATATATATCCTAATCTCAAACCCCCCGGGAAATATACCTTAACCTATTTAGTAGATTATCATTTATATAATAATATATATTATATAGATAATATATATTAATAAAGATATCACTATTGAGCGCTACTATCTTTCATAAATTATTACCCGGCTTTTACAAGATTTTTAACGATATATTTAAAGCAAAACATATGTTACAGATATAATAATAATTTTTAGTTGGATGGTGTTATTGTTATGTAGTCCATAAAAAATTTTAAGAGATCTGACAGTAATCTTTGAACTTATGATACACACTCAACTTGTAACAGTTGCAAAAAATGTTGACGGGGATGTGGTATTAATGACCAATAACCCACAAATTTATATATTTAGTATTAATATAACAAACAATATATCACTCCTTTATATTTATATATCATGAATGAAATTTACACGGAAACAGAACTCATACACTTAAGCTTCCGGAAAAAGCCTTATCGTGAATTTGTAGTTTACACTAATGTTATATTAATCGCGTATTTTGTTTAGTGAATTTTTAACACACTATTTTCGCATGCTATATTTATTTATCCGAGACTAATTTGAGGTCTTGACCGCTTTTTTCCACTCTAACTTATTTAAATTCTATCGAATTGTTTTTTTGTATTTCTATTTTTTTAAAACATATCTTATGGAGTCTCGAATGTCAGCGATCCCAACTCTCATGATCTTTACTGTCTTTTTTTTTATAGACTCTATCGACTGATTCTAGAACATGATCCATATACGTTCTGTGAAAGCGCAATTATTGATATGCCAAGTCAAAATAAGACCCTATTTGGAAAATACGACAATAGATTGATTCCAATAAATTATATTAATTTTTTTTTATTGGTGATTGATTAAAACTTACCTATGAAAAAGGGCAAAATATAAACCCTTTACAAACTACCCATTATGAGAAAAAAGTAAAATAGAAAAAAAGTTGAATAAATAAAAGTCAGAAGTGGATAATAATTTTTTTTTATAAATATTCGTTTCGATATTAATATTAGATTTATATTAGATTATTGGCTATTGGAAATTTAATATCGATTGTAAGAATTGATTATCGTTGGCCGGGACCACAATTCATCAAAAGAAAATTGACAAACAAAATGCCTCGAGCAATGTAAACATGTTTGATCCATGTATACCAGCGGACAGTAATCCACGCTGTATAGGGACGCTTTAGAAGTCAAAATGCATGCATGGCCAAATATTGGCTTTAAGATTATTATTTTATGTTAAAACAAATTTAAAATATTTATTTAAAGTTTAAGAAGAAAAAGGAAAAAATCTGGCAAATTATGTGATAATTCAAAAAAAATTTGACTAAACAATAAATTTAAAAAAAATAACTTCAAGAGAAATAGAATATAAGTACTCTAAATGTGAGCCTACATGTGGAAATAAGAGAATGAAATTCCAGATGGTAAAATTGTAACATTGTTTTCAACTGATAAAATATTGAATATATTGCAAGAAAAGAAGAGCGATACGTGAAGACTATAAGAGTTGGAATCGAGGATTTTATTCTCCTTCTCCACATGAATACTAATTATTTATGAAAAAAAAAGAAATACACTATATAAGTAGAAAAATAATTTTTTTTAAAAACTTTATTAATCAAAAATTAAATTCTTTAGAACATTAATATCTCAATAAGATAAAGTTTTTGAGTCAATATTATGATATATAATAATTATATATTTATATAGTAAATATCAATAAAAAATAACATGTTAAAATAACATAATAAACAATATAAAGGTAAGCATATATATAATATTAGATGTAGTATATTTCCTATTATTAATATGATTATGAATATAAGTAGAGAATATATATATATAGTAAGTAATATATATATATATAAATATTATATATTATATATATATAGTATAGTATATACTAATATAGGAATGTAGCATAATTTATAATTATTATATGTATCTATATATAATAATATTATATGATCAAATAATTAAAATATATATTTGTAATCTTATTAATATACTTGTAAAAAATAAAATTTATAAGTTACGTCTTTTTATAACACATTCACGCATTCTAACTCTTGATACATCCTAAAAAGGTTCAGAATTTGTGCAAGAATCTTTCGGGTCTGGCTCAGACTAACTTGAAATCTCGCTCGCGTGAGTTTGTTATGTTAAATTTGAACGATAGAAAAGTATCTATTGAAAAAACGTCAGGCAGTTCCTTGGAGTGGTGGTTAGTTAAGTTGTCCCCCCTGTGGTGATTGAAGCATATAGAGTCACACCACTCATCCCACTCACACCTTAAACTATCAGAGACTGATTCAGTAGATATTCATATCTATCGAATTCACCATCTGTAGTAATCTTAGAAGAGAGGCCCAATATAGGTAAGAAAATTCTATTGGACCACTCAGTTTGTGTTGAAATGTCCTCAGTGTCAATTTTAGTAATGGTCCTGTCATAGAACACATGTTTAAGTTAGATTCAAAGCAAGGTGTATTAAACCATAATTTTTTGGAGAAACTTATTCTTCTAAAATATTTTTAAGTATAATATTCGAGAGTCACAATCCGTATATTAAAATTTTACCCTACAATTTTTATTCTACAATTGTCATACACATCCGATTATAAATTTTACTTGTCAATAGGTTGCTATTATTTTACACTGATCTAATTTATTAGTTTTCATACTTTTGCTATTATTTTATTATATTATATTTAATATTATTATATCTATTTTTCACTTTTATTATTATTATACTTATATTATTTTTTTAATCTCTTTAAATTTATTATTATTTGATTTATTAATTATAATTAATATTCATTAATTTAATTTATTAAATTATTATATTTGCATTAATTTTAGTATTAAATAAATTCATAATTTAATGGGACAATTAATGGGCCTTCGAGATCTTCCTTATAATATTTGAAGTGATCAGTGTCTGAAATGCTAATAAGTAGAAGTCTCAAGCAGATGTAAGATGAATGTTATTTTTGATATTAATAATCTTTATCATAATATCAAAATATCTAGTAAGGAACTTGAAGTATTTGAAGAGGCAGCAGACGCACATTGCACTGCAAATAAATTATTTAAAAGTTTCCGAAAGTCCCTTAATTATTTATTTAGAGAATGGGTAAAAATGGATTATTTTCAACCAAAATCAAACCTTAAAAATTAATAACAGGTTATCAGAATTTTTCAAAATCGATTCTTGTACAAAATTTTCACATCATTTGTTTCCTTAGAATTTTTACTAAACATTTAATCAACCAATTACATGAATGAAGAACCTGATACAAAACATATACCCCTATTCGGTCTCTATTTTTTTTTTTTTTTTTTTGATTGCTTTGTGTTTTTATGGTGAGTTCAAATATATATTTAATGAAAAATCTACATATATATAATATAAGCATATATTAACTAGTTGTATCTTATACTTCTTATCTGTTATAACTATATTTTTAACATGAAAGACCATAACATTGTTACAGGGATTCTTTCAAAATTTAAAAAATTATTAGTTATAAAATGTTCTCTACTGTATAACCATAGTCTGCACTATATCATCCTTATTATAGAATCAGTATATATTCACAATAGACTCTTTTAACTGAGTTCCGTGTCTATATCGGGATAAAACTAAATCTAAAGATAAATAATATTCACTTTTTTTTTTGCACCGCTTTTAATTTCAAATATTTAAGGTAATCTGAAATAAATTAAAGTAATAATCATTCTTTTTACTTTTTTACATTGAAAGGGCAACTCACTCTTAACTTTTCTCTTTAATTTGAATCAACTATAAGAAATTGTAAATTTTGAACCAGTACCACTAACTAATAAAGAAAACAAACTGTCTGTATATATTTGTAAAACGTATATATCGTGGTTTGAGTTTTTAAAAAATTAAAAAACTATGAAATTAATTTCAGTTTTTTTAATTTAATTTAATACTAAACTATCTATATATATAACTATTAAAATTAATCATCTATTCACTATATATAGTATACATTTAATGGTCAAACTACATGTTTAGTTACGTGATATTATTTTATCTTGATAAATAATCCAATCCTTAAAATAATGGGTTACCAAAACATATAATATTGGAATGATTAATAATAATTATATATAATAAATATATCTTATATCTATATTATTGGAAATTAATTTAGGTGAATTGATCCCTTATACACATAATCCACTTGGGAAAATGCTCTTCTTCTATCTACGACTTCATAGGCACTCGGATTGCATAGGCACATTACCTGTATTTCTAGATTTATTCTATTTTAGCGTATACTCTATAATATAATAGTACTTGATCATGATATATTATAAGAAGAGACTATTGTCTACAACTTAACCTAGGTATCTAAGAATTATGTAATAAGAGGACTAAGCGATGACTTAATATATATATCCGATAAAAGTAATCAATTAATTTAAATCTTAATATTCAATAGAAGAAAGGTTATATTAAGTAAATCTAATAAGTTTATGGAGGAAAGTACATAAGTTTATCAATAAACACCTCTTTAAACATATCGTGTGCGTAATCTGACAGTTCAAATCTCAGACACACCGTTTTGACTTCCCATTGATATATAAAATCTTTTAGTCAACCACATGGGGGGGGCGAGTAATTTCAAATAAGACCATCATATAATAAAATTCAAGGTTTAATTATTGATATTTATATCTATATACAGTATTATTATCTATAAATGATTAGAGCGAAATATTGTTATAATGCATATCGGAGTCATGGATTTGACATCTCTTTTGTGTCGTAGCTTAAGAACATGAAGAATTCCATATGCTACATTTTATACTTCAGGGAGTATAAATGACATTGTTTTTCTTGTGGTAACGATAATCTACGGTAATTCCATATGGATCAGCGTCCTTGGAAAAAGTGTTATATGCTTAACCAATCCTTTTCTAGATTGCTTGTCTATGATTTCCTCGAGTCGGTTTTTGGAGTAAGCATAGACCAAGAATTCAGCTCCTACTTACTACAAATCCCTTAATAGTTTGAAAATATACCAGGTATCTCATAAATCAATTTCGATTTATCATCTTATTGACACTATTTATTTATATTTTTTTCATTTTGCAGACAATCAAAGTACAGTTGAAGCCAACTGGAGTACCCAAGCCGGCTGACACAAGACCAAGGAGTTCATAGATAATAGGAATTCTCTGACCGTGCTTTAGTTTATGTGTGGTAAGAACGTACTGGTGCATTGTACATCGAGCGACCTAGATTATACTGCCTCCTGGGAGGATTTCATGTCAACGAACATAGGAAGCTCGGGATTGAACGAAGACTAGACAATTTAACTCAAGGAATACACTAGACTCCACCTCCGTAAAACTTTACTAGGCGCGTCAAAGCGCCTAACATCCCTTATTGCAAGGTCCGAACAAATCATCTAACTCATAGCATTCGTCCTTGAATGATCTATTGTCAACCAGAGAGAACCAGAAGTGTCAGGGCTTACCATTATATTTGCTCAGCATGCTGTATTATATCCACATTCGGTTGGTTGCATTAATAGTGGAAGTTGCTTCTGTGTGGGGAATGAATTGCGGGCGTCAGAACTGAGACTCACCACCGTTACTGCCTAGGACACCTTCGAGCTATATTTCAAAAATAAGAACTAAGATGATGGTAATACATGGTGGTAAACCTGACACTGAAGGGCATCAGGATGGAAGTAATATACTCTATACCGATACCAGATCCCCGATCACTGGGCATTCCCGAGCAGCAGAAGTACAACTCTAACTTTTTAGCCTCACCCTGTTGTTGGGCTCACTCTTGCTCGATTTGTCGTACCTTACATTTGACCCAGGTACTGCAAAAACAATCTTTAATCTAAACAGTACATTATATTCCCATGTATTAATAAACTTGATTTATGGCTTTGAGGGCAATTACTAATCTTATTAAATTTTTGTACAATTACTCAATTTAAAGAAATGTTATAGAATAAAAGTATACAGTACTCTTCCCTGACAATAAGAAACAAAATATTTAGGTTTATTTTCCCAGCATAATCAATACAATATAGATAGATTATTTATTTGTAAGAAAAGCATCGTATAGATGTATCGAGTAAGCGGTCTAGAGATAATTATTACTCATCTAAAGATAACTGGCTATGCTTCGGATGCCATGTAACTAATCTGATGAATGAAATCAGGCAAGTGACTTATCTTAATATAAAGTACCTAACTAACAACCGTATAATAATACGGGGCTTATAAATATTAATGCAACGAAATGGTCTCGCTGTAAGCACTCTGAAATCCTCATCAAGCATATCTCAATTTTTAGGTTGATTGATCAACACTACTCTAGGGAATAAAAAACTACTTATGGTATTTATGGCGATGTATTAATCTATTCAAATTCAATCCGTTGTGACTAGTCGCTGGTCCCAACTTTTATTAGGGACTAAAAAAAAAGTGTGGGTCCATCGGGACAAAAATATGGGCAGAACTCAGTTATATAAAAATGTGTTGGTCTAAAATTGGATCTATAATGAGCAATTCGTTAACATTACGCACAGTATTGCACATTTAGCACACATAGTATTAAAAGGAGACTTTAAAAGATGTACTCCAAATTATTCAATAGGTACCTCTGCAATAATAACTAATATTTTTTGGGTACTCTGTTCCTTTTTCAGACGACTTAAATCTCGTAACAATGGAGGAGCATACTAGTGTATCCTGTACAACAATTTCAGTAAAATTTTTTAACTTCAGTTTTACTTTTGTAATTTGATGGAGGTTCTAAACAACAATACTTCATCTTGTCTCATTCTTGTATAAGATAACTGATCACAGAATGCTACGAGTAGTCAAACCCTAACAGAAGTATAGAAACAATGTTCATGTATATGTCATACGTTCATATGAGGTTTGTAAGACAATGAGTGAACCTGTGTAATATACATCACTGCTATGTAACCTCAAATGAGTAAGTACCAGTGACCTCACTTGAAAAAGTACCTCTCAACTCTCCTAAATATTAGGTTCTCAAGTCATCAATAAATAGTGTGAAATAATGATTAAGAAGTAATATAGCATAGCACCTGATGAGAAACTATAAAACTTAGAATCAACGTTTTCTTTACTCTTCGTGAACATCGCACCTTCAACTGAGGGCAAGACAGTCTCTTTAATTTACTATGAATCGTCACGACATAGATTCATTGAACGAGATCCAACCATATCACGTAATTATATTGCCTCAGACTTTTTGTACGACTCAAATTCGGTCCTGAAAATTAGTGAGGTGAAGAAACTTCTTAACTTTTTTCTTCTGTGGACTTCCTAAGGCCCCACATCTAAAGTAATCCTTTGACACAGATTGGACAAAGCTATGACCAATTATGGACAAGCACCCTGGTCTCTAGACAAGGCTAAAGTCTGATTGATCTTCTCTCTCGAAAAGCGAAAGGAAGTGCTTGCTCTGTCAGTATATCTGATACTTCGACTTGTTGACTTTTCTGAATTCTGACTGGTACATGGCCAGTCAGGATATCGACCTCCACAAGAAATGGGAAAAGTTCGATATTTGGATTCTATTCTCCTTCCTGCCGTAATCACTTTGTGGCCATATGAATTGCCAGGGATAGATCTAACGGCTCAGATATTACACATTCTACTTCTAATTTGCGCTAAGTGACTTTAAGCTGGCAAGACATACTTGGTATATTCTTTAGGCAGAAGGGATGCTAACTGAAGCCCTTACGATATTACCAAAATTCGTTCTCCCCATAGGAAGAGTCCTGGATGCCTATTTTCTATTTCTAAGTGCGGCGGGAATAGTCGAGGATGAACCAGAAGTGTTTAATAGACAAGGCGTGTCACACATAAAGATCCAAGGGGTCGCAGTGACATCTACGTGGGCTCCTCAAGAACCACTCACCCCCTATTTCTCCAATTCTAAATCTACTCATCTATTCCTAAATTTATAAAGAGAGAATCCATTATCATTACGTACACGACGGTCATGGTTTGCAAAAAGTTAAGAGAAACAACCTAGTGAAGAGTGCTTTCAGTTTCGTTAAAGACAATTGCAAGGAGATACGACTTCAATAGATTGAACGAAACGTCGCACGTCCGACCCATATGAATGGCAGCCATGATGATGTGCTCAGATCTAAGCATTTAAAGATAGGCAACAGAGTAGTTATTAGCTGTGTGAATAACGATCATTCTCTTATAAAGTCAGCCTCTTTAACGTACAACACTCTCCAACGTATTTATATTAGACGTGTGACAATAAGAAGAAAGTTAAGCCTGTAGCAACAGGATATATCATAAACGAATTCAGGATATGTAATGCAGATACTGGATGGCGACAGTGTCTTGGTAAAAAGGAAATTTGTCAGTGAAGATATGATAACGAAGAAAACAGAAAACGAATGCTTTGTTAAATCGGCAATACTATTCGAATAAGAGAACGCCGCCTTCGTCTAGTAATACAACAGATCGCTTTCACTCCTCCAATTTCGTGACGTGAAACAGTAGGCGCTTAGTCTTTAGAAGACTCTCGACTATGACTATCATCATAGGGATACTATCAGTGCGAATGAGCACAATGACTGAATATGCAAATATTTCTTGTGACGACAACTGAGGAAGGGCAGAGTACAGTGTTTCGAGAAATGAAATAATGACCTGATTGTGGAAATTCAGGACTCTAAAAGTTACATCAAGAAACATTCACTCAGACTACAAGAAAGCACGAAACCTTTGAATCGTATATGACATCCTCTGACTAGTCAAATTGGAAGAAAAGCGATGAATAGGAATTTCTCATATATTTATTTGACACCGTTAAAAAAAGAATTGTTATATGTATAGAAATAACGTCTAATCAATTGTACATAAAAGGCCAAGTAGTGGCCCTTGAGAGAATTCATGAAAAATTTGATGCGTCCTATTCGGTTAATGATAATATTAGGGTGGTTCTTCCTAGGAGTTAAAAGAAACTGTAGACTCAAGCATTCTTCTGCCGTCGGAATTGCTAGATAGGTATATTTGAATTTACTGATGCGTAACGAGATACTTGCCATACCTGGATATTGACGAAAACTATTTCCAAAGGAAGGCATCCAGAAGCGCCCTTTGTCCATGATACTTGATTGATTGTGTACCCTTCAAGAGGTAGCGGTCGCTTCTGTTGGGCCGATGTTTCAATCGTCAGTGAGCGTTGTCCACTTAAGTATATAACCCTAACTAATAGATTATGGACAACGAAGTGTCTGAGGCTACTACGTCGGAGATTAAGTCATCTCTACTGAAGCTATCGCCAACGCACTCACTGATATCTACAGCTGTGTTGGTTTTCCAGAGGAAATATTAACTGACTTGGGAACACAGTTTGTTTCTGAGTGCATGAGAGAAGTATCTAGATTTATAATTTATTTATAATTTATTTATATATATATATATAGAGTATCAACATTCATAATTGAAACTCCAGATCCCAAATAGTACAGAGTTATAAAACCGAGCATCAGGAATATCATTATAGTATTCAATTTCTATGATATTTTATTATATTTATATATATATATATAGAGTATCAACATTCATAATTGAAACTCCAGATCCCAAATAGTACAGAGTTATAAAACCGAGCATCAGGAATATCATTATGATATTCAATTTCCCTGATATTTTATTAGCAAAGAAGAAAGATTGAGACGCTGCATATACATATTTGTAAAGAAGAGGCTGTAAATGAGAGTATTTGCATCTCAATAGAAAGACGTCTATTTAGCAGTACAACTGTAACGTGATAGATGATATCATTAAGAGAGAGAATCATCGAATCGGAACAAAGTGTATCTCTCTCTCACACACACTCTCTCTCTCTCTCTCTCTTATTATTGTGACTAAAGTAGGACTATATCGAGAAGTGTACTTCTGTCGGTTTATTTAATTTATTTGTGTATACCATAAAGTTAATTAAAGGAATAATATTTATCCAGCATACCTTTTATCATTTCATATAAAGAACTAACATCTAACGACGAGATTACGTCATCAAAAGTGGGGGTGACAGGGGAGGGGGGGATATGACCTCCTAACTCCCTCAAATAATTTGTAAAGGAATTGCTTAATGGGAATAATGACTCGAAACCCTCCAAAAATTTTGTTAAGGAATTGCTTACCTGGATATATCACTTGGAAATTTATAACATGGTGCTAACCAATATCGAAGCTTGGCAGCACAGGATTATAATCCTAATTAGGCGGTCAAGGTAAATATGCCCTAAGGACATATGAATAATTGAAACTTTAAGGGAGTGCGGCACCCCATAATGATGACACACTTAAACGTAACTTCGTCTTCGACGAAGTTACGTTATCACCTATGGGGTAGAGGGTGATGTGTGGGATACGATTTTTTTAACCCCCCAAAATACTTCCTTATTTATAACATTGTGCTATTCAATATACCTCTGTAACTATACTATATATATATATATATATATTATATAATATATAAATATATATATACTTATATTATATATATAATATATATATATATATTATATATATATATATATATATATATATATATATATATATATATATATATATATAAAGACTGATTTCTTTAAGATTAATGGCCCTGTTATGAGGATCACCTTGCAATAGCAATTAATAAGATAGTTTTGGAGAAGCAAAACTAGACACTGTTTATTACTTTATTAATAATCTGTAATATCTATTTTACATTTGCATAATTTAGTTCAACTCTGTGTTATTTAAGAATAAATGTTTAAATATTAAAGATTAATTTAATATTTTAAATCCGACTACAATTAATTTATATTTATGTCAACGATAGTGCCAACATGCTCTGGGCTTGGCCTCCTGAATCTTACTGTCTTCCCTCCCATCGGTCGAAGTTGGCGCTGGTGGGAGAAAGGTTCTTATTTGTTATCTTAATTTTAAAATAATATAAAAAAGAATGAAACAGTTATGTAGGATTTTATAACATGCAAACAAATTTACTTTTACACAGGACTTTCTTAGAAGCAATGTGTACATGATATCTCACAGCTGTGCACCAGAAATCCGTTCATAAGAGAAAGTTCTTGGTTGCATTTACATGCATCCTTTATGATTTTATCTGGACCCCTTTTACGGTACATACATGATTGCCCATTTAAGTGCCTGTAACACCCCCTTCTGACAATTTTTTTTATAAAAGGTTTAGGATAGATTAGAAAGCGGCTACTAAAGTTAGAGAATGAAACAATAATTTTCACCTAAAATAATAGTGCTCCTGATGGAGGCGCCCATTTTCAACCATTTTTATGGAACACCTTTACCATAGGCGTTTTTATCATCTGAAAGAGAAAAAAGGATTAGTTTTTTTTTTAAGTGATATTTCCCTTTCTAAATCTACTAAGTTATAATATATGCGAACGTTTCTTAAATTTTCTAAATGAGGTTTCCATTTTCCTCGAAACGTACTTTTGTTTATTAAACTTTTATAACTTTGATAAGGGCCGATATGCGAGGTACTAATTTGCCACATTAAACTTTTGTCTGCCTTACTAACCAAAACATACATGCAAGCCTTTTGACACAAATACATGCAGATTTTAATAATTGGTGTGCGGAGCCAGCGGCTGCGATAAAAGGGCAGCTAGTTTTTTTTACATTTGCATTATATTCTAAGCAGGATCGACTAATCCACTCGGTATTGATATGTTTTGACCAAACATCAATTGAGCAGGAGTGATGCCGTCTTTTGTTATCGGTGCGAGTCTCAGAGTGAACAACATCATAGGTAAGAGGCCCGGCCAGCCGGAGGGGCTTAAATCATGTTCTTGCAACATACATCTCAGATATGCCAGCAGATTCCTATGTTGAACCTCCATGAGCCCATTGGCCCTAAGATTGGCACTACAAGTCTTCCGGGGAACCATTCCCACTGCCCTGCAAACTTCCTCACACAGGCGATTTGTAAAATTTGCACCTCAATCCGAAATAATCACAGGCAGAATTCCACAGAACGGAAATAGTTCGTGAATAAATGCATTCAATATTTCTCCCGAATTTATTTCTTTGACTTGCACCGTGAACAAGTACTTGCTGTAGCGGTCAATTAAAGTAAGTAGGCATTTGTATCCTCTCGCATTAGGTATTTCAAGAATGTCGACATGAACTGCTTCAAACCTCTTGGTCACTTCTTTAAAGACTCCGTAATTCGAACTTATACCTGGTACAGTTTTATTTTTCTGACACGCGGAGCACGCGCGGACAAACTGTTATACCCTTTTTCCATGTGATGAAACACAAACTCATTCTTTATGCAAAGTAGCGTTCTATTCACCCCTAAATGTCCTTTATTATGATATTCGCCGATTACTTTTGGCAAACTATTTTCAGGCATAAAAACTCTAGAATAGTTTAAAGACACATCTACAATTAATTCTACCTCTTTTTTGTTATAAAAGAATTTTTGTTTTATTAACTTCAGAGTCGTTTTCTCTTTCTTAGCCAGCAGATCACTAAGTACTTATCTGACTATTGATTTTGTCTGATTTCTTTGAAGACTAAATCTCTTTTAAAATGCGCTGCTAATATTTTTTTCATTCTTATTAAGTTTATTTTTGTAATTTCCAACATGGCCGCCTCAACCCTGTTACTATCCTCATTTCGAACAGATAGATCCATAAGCGCACTTTCATTAACTACCAAGCTAATAGCGCCTATGTCAGAGGCTGTAGTAGTCCCCGCTGAACGCTCATTTACTGTAGTAACTAAGTGGGAGGAGTCACAGCCTACACTATTTGGAACTGTATTTTTTTCTACGTCATCGTCTTCTTGCGCAATGTTATTTAAAATTAAATATTGTAATAACGCATTCTGTTCTCGGTGATTAACTTCATCTTGATATTGAAAGTGCTCAAGATCGCCAGTTCCCTCAATTCTCTTGCTTTATAGTTCTGTACGTCATTAGCGTGGTTTATTTTAT
>JABUQX010100538.1:0-15000 GCA_015478945.1 Trachelipus rathkii | reverse complement strand
TCTTCATATGTTGATTGAAGACGAGCAATAGCAGGTAAAGGGTAAATCGAAGGCATCTACTGTTGCCGAGGTTATTCGGAAAAAGCATCGGTCACGATGTTTTCGGCACCTAAAAGGTAGGTCGTTGAAGAGACATTTTCTGTTAAGACAGAAAGATGACGTTGTTTTCGATCACCCTTTGCTTGATTCCTACTGTAGAAAGCTGAAACGAGAGGTTTGTGATCAGTGCACAAGATGACATTCCTTCCTTCCAAAATATGCTTGAAATGAAGAACAGAATAGTAGGCTGCTAAAAGTTCACGGTCGAAAGCTGAGTAATTACGTTGTTGTTCTGATAGCTTTTTGCTGTATAAATATAGAGGTACTGGTTGTTCATCAACCATCTGATGAAGGGCTGCCCCTATAGAAGTCTGGCTACTATCCGTTACAAGCTGAAGATGGGTAACATTCGGCAAAGAAAATGGAAGAGTCGTGGCGTTTTGGAGTTGATTCTTGATTTCAATGAAGCTTTCTTATTCTTCTTCTGTGGTCCATGTAAGAGACTTATCCTTTGGATGGTGTTTTGCTTTCTCTGATAAAGGAAAGAAAAGTTTTTCAAAACAATGGATGAAACGCCTATAGTATCCAATCATTCCCAAGAATCTTCTAAGAGCTGCTGAATCTCGAGAAAGAAGGTATTTGGAAATTACGGACGTCTTTTCTGAAGGAAGAGAAATTCCATCTGAAGAAATATGATATCCTAAATAATTGAGAAGACTTGAAAAATTCACATTTTTCTAAGAAGATTTTGAAAGAATTTTCATGAAGAAGATTGAAAACTGCTCTGAGGTGATTTTCTTGCTGTTCTGTAGCTGATGAAAAGATTACCAAGTCATCTAGATATTTATAGACAAACTGAAGGTGTCTAAAGAAGGTGTCCATTATTCATTGAAAAGTAGGGCCAGCATTTTTCAAACCAAATGACATAGAAACATATTCAAACAGGCCAATAGGAGTTGTTATGGCCAGGGCTGCGGAACCGGAGCGGGAACCGAAGCAGCTGAGCCGAAAGGTTTTAGGTGGAGCCGGAGCCAAAAATTTTTGAGGGGCTGGAGCCGAAGCCGAAATTTTTTGGGGGCCTGGAGCCGCAGTTGGAGCTGAAAGATCCTGGGGTTTTCTTTTGCACCAGATGAAGTAGAGAAGCCCAAAAGACTTGGAAGGTCTGATTCCATTTTTCAAGAGAGTGTCGAATTCTGCTTTTAGTTTGTCTTCGGGAAGATGGCGAGGTCTTGCAAACACTGGAGGAGAATCACCAGTCTCTATGTAGTGAACAGGTTCTTTTGGATTAAATTTGATGTTCGTCAAGTCAAATGGGTGAAGTTAACAAGGGGAACTTCTGAAGCAAAAATGAGATGCGAGTCTTCATTGTTAGGGTTGATTTGTAAGGATGGAACTTCTCCGAAAGAGACTTGAAGAGGTGCCAAAAGATAAGTATTTGTGTCTTGTAGAGTTTTCTTCTCACAATCGATAATTAAGTTGTAATGGTATAGAAAATTCATCCCCAATAATGGGATTGCGATATCAGCTACTATGAAAGTCCAATTAAATTCTCAACGAAACTACTTGATCATTATATGTGTCACTATTTCACCATGACACATGATAGGCGAGCCATAGACTGCGGAACAATTGACATTAGTTGCAAATAGGGACATGTTGGTTACCATCTAAGAAGGTAGGCTTGAAATGGAAGCTCCGGTGTTTAAGAGGAATAGCGAATCTTTGCCGAATATTGTGACATTTATAGTAAGTTGTGAACTAATTATATAATATAGCTCAGCAATGAGTTCGCTCTTCTAGATTTCCGTTGGGGCAGGAGAAAAAGCTCTAGAAGAGGGACGAGATGAGGGTTATACCTGAATGTTAGTTTTATCAGGCCACTTACACCATGGCCTGCACGTTCTTGCCTATTGGGCGAAGTAAATTTGATCACGGCAAACGTGGACTTTGTTATGAGTATGATATGTTATATGTTAGTGAAGGCATATGTTAATTGTTATGTAGGTTGTAATGTATGTATTCGGTAGAGTATCGTATGGTAATGATATGTTATGTATGTATGTAATGTATATGTATGTATGTGTGAGATTGTGTGTGAATTTGTTGTATGCCTTACATGGCTGAACAGGAGATTAAGAGTAAATTACATGTGCGACACAACAAATTGACAACTATCCAATCTTCCCACCTTAATACACTCATCATTTTTTTCAATTACTCTTTTAGTCACACCACACAACTACTTAATACACTTAATTCCTCATTTTAATAATTCTTCTCACACCTAGCACACCGGGACTTAAAACCTAAGATCATACAGGTTGCAACCAACACAGACCTATAGATGCTATTCCTCTTATTCCACCTCATAGTTTTACTACTATACATTAACACAGATAACACCATACTCCATCCATTCTAAAACTTTAGAACATTCAATTCTTAGTCCTCTTGCCTTCACCAAAGATTAAATTGAACCAGCAATCTTCCTACCACTCACAACTTTCCAACTACACTAAGCATCCTTCGTTCCCCTTTCATTCAATATATATCCTAAATATTTAAGCTCAGATACTAAAGTGCTCTAGTTGCTTACTATCAAAAATGATTTCACACTTTAGACTCTCCTCACTTATCACCATCAACTTGATCTCATCTACATTTATTTTCAAACCTCTTCTTTTATATTGCCAGTCATACACCTCTACCAGCATTATCGACCAAACTTTAGATTCACCACACAAAAAGCAAGGTGCCCTCCACTCTCTTAACATATTCCATCAGTTTAACACCCTTTCCTTTCCTTGAATTCTCTCATCACGACATCCAAATTCAAATTAGATAGTCATGGAGATTTAATTCTTCCCAGCCCCTTCCACTATATTGCTATAGATATTAAACCATTAACCTTCCACTCCATTTACTTTCCATATTAATTCCATTCAGAAGCATACCACTAAGACAATATATCATTAACATCTACCACATAGATTCCCTATTGATACTGTCATAGTCCATAAAACCTAAACATAGTATCCACTTCTACTATTTTTGTCTGGCGATTTTCTAACTTGTGCATTTGTTCAATGTAAAGTTTTGATCTACACATTTTCTACCGCCACATCTTAACGCATTTTGCTCTGTGAGCAATTAATCTGACCTCTGGAGATCTAATTCGAGTGACAGAACTCCATTTCAATTCTATCAATAATACTAAGCATATATTATATATATATATAATAGTTATTATATAATAGTGTATATATATTATATATAGCAATATAAATATAATTATAGTTATTATAATTATATTTTAACTTAATATATATAGTATTATATACCTTATGAGGTGTACCTAAATCGTATAATAATATATTATATATATTTATATATATATAATAATTAGAATAGTTTCAGTGGGATAGTATGAACTGACCTCTTGTTAAAAAGAATGTATATATATCGTTTTAAAATGTTAATAACAAAAAGACATGAATGCATTTAATTGAGAATTTTTTTTGTACACAGATAAATTTATACAAGTTGCTAATATATATATAATATAGGTTATATAGTTATATACCTATATATATATATATATCTATAAATATTATATATAATTATATATATAATATATATATAATATATATATATATAAGGTATAAAGTATAATATATATATATATATATAAGTATATATATATATATATATATACTATATATATATATATATATATAATTATATATATAATATATTATATATATAGGTTATAACTTATACCTATACCTCGGGAAGAAGAGGGTTATATACGTATATATATATAAGGTTAACATAATATATGATATATTATATATTGGACATGTTGGTACGGAACCTTTGTCCTGGAAATTTTTTTGTGGGAAAACAGAGTAAAAAATTTTCAACTGGAGAGGAAAACAAAAATTTGAGTTATAGAGATAATATATGATATATATACTATATATATATACCTTTTTCATATTATATATATGTTATGAAATATATATATATATAAGGTAATAGCATTCAGGTAGGTATATATATATATAGTATATTATTATATATACCTATAATTGATTATATATAGATTGGGTATATATATATATATATATATGGTATATATATAATATTTTATAATAGGGTAGTATAGTGTTATATAGATGGAAAAATGTATTAATATATTATAGTACTGATGATAGTTAAAATTATTTTTGACGAGTAGTATATTATATATATATAGGTATAGGTATATATAAGTATATATTATATATTAGAGGTAGGCATGTGAGAGAGTATAATACGTATACGCAGTTAGTATAGAGGCAGATATTATATATTTTAAGTAGAGTTATCATATATACGTAATAGTTATATATGTATGATATATATAGATATACAGTATATATAGTGCTATAGCTACGTGTAGATATATTAAGTAATTGCAAGATAAGGTTAGTATAGTAAAGGTATTTAGTATAGTATGGTATATAGGTCATATATAGTATAGTTAGTATGTATATAATTACAATATGTTACTTGCTAGCACTATGTAAGAAGATATATAAGGTAGTTAGGGTATAATAAGTAGTTATAGGTATACGGAGGTTATAATATGTATATATATATAATGATCATATATACATAATAGTATGTGAGAAACCAATACGCACAATTGCGCGCATGGTGCCGAAGAACCAGGGTGTGTTCTTTTATTGCATTATACACAGTCAAGGTCGTTTAAGTGAGGAGGATGTATGATATGTTTTACACGTTTCAGGTGTGTGAGACATACGCATGTGGTGTTGGAGTTAGCGTGATTAAATGAGGCTTCACATAGATATTATCTTTAATGTAGTCTTACTTTTCGTAACTGTCGGACTGAAGCAGTGTCTTGAAGCCCCTAGTATAACGGATGTAATCTATTATGACGTAGATGTGTGTTAGATAAAAATCGGCCTTTTAAGGTAACAGGTAGTAGAAAATGACAAATTTTAAAATATATACCTTTTCGCGATGAAAAATGCACTACTGAGAATAGGCCTATATATAATATAGTTAATAAGTAAGGTATAGTAGAGTCAGATCAATAAAGTAGGAAGAAGTTAGTAATATATATATATATATATACTAAATATAATTAATACAAGTCTTTCCTCTCCCTATAGTATATATATTATAGTATATATATCTGGCTATTTATAAGTGGTTGACTCCAGGGGCGAAAATCAATAATAAATTAATGTTTGCTCGTTATTTTAATAATTTTTAGGGCACGAAATACATTAAATTTTTGGCTAACCTAAACCTAACCTGAAGACCTAACTAGGACCTATACCCTAACTAAACTAGACTAACGTAACCTAACACCTAATTAACACTAACGCTACAATTTTAACGGACTCAACCACATTATAAATGGCAAATATATATATATATTATATATATAGTAGTATATATATATACTGTATTATATGATTATAGGGATTATATATAGGTGCCAGAGTGTATAGTAGATATCTGAGTCGCGTTATATACGTGATAGGTATATAGTAGCCCGATGTCAGATATACCCTACTTAACTTGGGTATGATAATACTTATCTAGTACCATACCGAGACTAATCACTAATATATGAATGATTTATATAATATATATATATTATTATATAGTATTATCTCTACTATATATATTTATATATCCTATATATTTATATATATTATATATATAAATATATATACCTCACCATATATATATAGTATAATATATAATGCTATTCATATATTAAATATTAAAGTTTTGCTATATCCTCTGGGTGCGTGTGGTGTTCAAAAACCGGACTTCCATACAGACAATCTACCAGTTTGGGAAAATATAAATTCTTGGCCAAACTAGAGGTGGGACATATCCTGACACTCATAGTTTGAAAGTGTACAAGTTAATGTAGTTGAAGAAAAAAATCGAAGAATGTTACACACTACTGGTGACGTAAATGTAGTAAATGAGCATTGAGTTTAAGTCTGGGTTTAGAGAGCTGAGCAGAGATAAGATAAGATATGCCACCTTCATTCTAAGATAAAGTATCCGACCGGAAAGTTCAAAAGAGCAGCGTCCATAGAAATATTTATAATATACTGATTGTTGAAAGCGTTTGAAAGGCGGAAAGATTTTGAAGAGAGTCAAGGGAGTTGATATAGCAAAAATATCTGGCGTACACCTTTCAAGAAGAGTTGCATGAGTAGAGCGCCTGCAGATGCTGGACACCTATTCTATTTAAGAGCAAGCAACATTCCTATAAAGAGAATGCAGACAAATTGGTGTGAATAATATTTGAAGACACCTCTGATGACCCATCGTCTTGGAAGCTTGTTTTATGAGAACATCAATGCCATCCGTCGAAAAAGAAATGAGTGAAAGAATAATATCATGCAGAATAAAGGCAAATGAAGGTTTGGGTTGTGTATTTTAGGAAAAGATGCCATTAATATATATGATCTTACGTCGCGTTAAAAGATCAAGGAACAGCAGTTTATGATGAACTGAAAACCTTTAAATTTTTCTTCCTCCCATTAGAAATACAGAAATATCAGATATCATCTGCTAAAAGGCCACTAAAGAGTTACGAGCTGCTGAGTGTTACAATATTACGTAATTGAGTCTAAATAAGTTAGAGGAAGGTTGAATAAGATGAAAGCCTCTGGAATAGTCTTCTGGAATTGAAGAGAAAGGTTTGATGGAAGAGATAGGCTACAGAAGGAGATAAAACATCATTGGTACAATCGAAAGACTAGAGAGGACGGAAAGAAGAAGAAGATGCAAATTAAGAATTGATTTATTTTTTATTTGAAAAGTGGCAGAAATTGCGTGAAAGAGCGGATAGAAAGATTATTGTATTATCTTCGAAGAAGAAACTAGAAAGAGCACGATTCAGGTAAGAAATAAATGAAGCATTAAAATCTGGAATTTGAAGACAACGAAAATTTCTGTAGAGAGTGTCGATAATAATTACAATTAATCAAAGGTTAGTTAGCTAGTTTAATTAAGTTGAAAGTAAAATAGATATTGAGGATAAATAACATTCTCATAAAAATAAGGAGAGCGTAAAAACTGTTCTTAAACATTGGTAAGTAGAAAGAGAGAGAGAGAGAGAGAGAGAGAGAGAGAGGAGAGAGAGAGAGAGAGAGAGAGAGAGAGAGAGGAGAGAGAGAGAGGAGAGAGAGAATGGAGAAAATAAAGCAAAGTTTCATGCATGATAATTAGATAAATTAGAAGAAACTCTTCCTAAACATTGAAAGAGCATAGAAAGCTTCATATTGAGAGTAAGAAATATCCAGAGAATTAGATAGTTAGAAAGGGGAGGAGAAAGAGAACATTAAGTTTAATGTTGAGTGAGATAAATCCAGAGAGTGTAATAGATGATTGAAATCTATTGATTGAAATAGATAGAGAAAAAAGAAAAGAGATTACAAAGTTATCATGTGAGAGTAAGATAAATCTAGAGAGTGAAAAAGATAGAGGAGAAAGAGATGCAAAGCTTTATGTTGCTTGAAAGGTAAATCAAGAGAGTGAAATAGATGGAGAAAGAAGAAAGAGATTGCAAAGTTTCATATTGAGAATAAGATAAATCTAGAAAGGGAAATAGATAAAGAGAGGAGAAATAGAGTTAAACAGAGGAGAGAGAGAGAGAGAAAGAGAGAGAGAGAGAGAGAGAGAGAGAGAGAGAGAGAGAGAGAGAGAGAGAGAGAGAGAGAGAGAGAATATAAAGCTTTATGTTTAAAGTGAGATAAATCTAGCAAGTGAAATAGATAATGAAGAAGATTAAGTAGTTCTTTTATCTCCAATAAATATAAACAAATAAAGAATAGAGAAATCTATGATAAACGTTTTTTTTTTAACTTTTCGTAAATATTATTTGCTGTATTGCAAAATTTGGCCAAAAAAAAAACTAATTGCAAAACTGCTCAAAATTTAATTGCAATCATTAATTGTGCAATTTTATTTTTGCTTCTGAAAAAAAGGAAAAAAAAAAAAATAATAATAAATGGGCAAGTGCCCCATCAAACAGCGTACAAGTATGACTGAGGGATATTATTATTATTTCTATTTTTTCTTTTTTTAAATATTTCATAGTTTTTAGAAATTTATATTATTATATATAGCATTGTTATTTATATTTATCTTTTCGTATATTATTATTTATACATAACTGTATTTTAATTTTAATAATGTAATGCCGAGTTTCTGTATAAAATATTTAAATTGAAAATGAAATTAAAACTTAAAATTTCTTAATCAAATAATTTAATTTGTAGTGTAGGAGTCGCCTCTAATATATATATATATATACTATATATATATATATAATATATAATATATAGTATAATATTATATAAGTATATATATATATATTATATGATATATATATATATATCAATAATATATATAGTATATATATATATATAGACACTTAAGTTATTGCTATTTACATTTTCTTTAAAATAAAGTATATTCCATGGTAACTTACTGTTTTTCACTCTGCTATTTCGGAGAAGCCCGTATATTTGCTATTTATATTGATTGAAAAATAGCATTATTCTTTAATTTTTTTAATAAATGTTGTTAAATTTATCTCGTTATATGCATTAGAAATAATTCTGTTACTTGGACTGATTTTTGCCAAAAAAAAAAAGAGAATGGTATCGAACTTTTATTGAAATTTGGGAGATCAGATCATTCTTATTATGTATGGATTCATCGAAAAAACGCGTACCTCTAAATAATATATATATATATATATATTATATTATATATATATATATATATATATATATATATATATATATACTATATATATATATATATATTTAATATATATCATATACTATATATTATATTATATATCTGATTGGTTCTGTTGTGTATTTTAAAAGGTTTGAAATTATGTATTTTGGTAATAATATAAATTATTTATTACAGTGAACTTGTTTCCAATATTGCTCTTGATTGTCTAGTGTTTGTATCTTCTTATTTGTTTATTTGTCTCCATGTTTGTTTACTTTGTTTGCTTTATTAATGTTTGTTTGCTTTTTTTGTTGTTTTTAATGTTTGTTTGTTTCATTGTTTGTTTGTTAACGTCCTGATTTGTTTTTGTTGTTCGATTACGTCCCTATTTGTTTGTTGTTTATTAACGTATCTGTTTGTTTTCTTGTTTGTTTATTAAATGTCCTTGTTTCTTTTATCATTAACTCCCGTTTGTTCTTTGTTTGATTTGTAACCGTCACGTTTGTTTTTGTTTGTGTATCGTTCCTGTTTGTTTCTTTGTTTGTTATAATGTCCCTGTTTGTTTCTTTGTTTGTTTTATTTAATTCACTGTTTGTTTTTTTGTTTCTTTTGTTAACGTCCCTGTTTGTTTCTTTGTTTGTTTGTTAAAGTCCCTGTTTGTTTTTTTGTTTGTTTGTTAACCTCCCTGTTTGTTTCTTTGTTTGTTTGTTAACCTCCCTGTTTGTTTGTTTGTTTCTTTGTTTATTAACGTCCCTGTTCCCTGTTTGTTTCTTTGTTTGTTTGCTAACGTCCTTGTTTGTTTGTTATCGTCCCTGTTTGTTCTTTGTTTGTTCATTAACGTCCCTATTTGCTTCTTTGTTTATTAACGTCTCTGTTTGCTTCTTTGTTTGCTTGTTATCGTCCCTGTTTGTTTATTAACGTCACTGTTTGTTTCTTTGTTTGTTTATTAATCTTTCTATTTGCTTCTCTGTTTGCTCATTAAATTTCGTGTCTGTTTTCGGTTCAACTATTAATCTTCCTACTTGTTTATTAACCTCCATGTTTGTTTCTCTGTTTGTGTATTAATCTACATGTTTGTTTCTCTTTTCGCTTATTAATCTTCCTAAATGCTTCTCTGTTTGTTTATCAAACTTCGACCCTGTTTTTCGATCCATATATTAATTAATCTTCCTGTTTGTTTAGTAATCTCCATGTTTGTTTTTCTGATTGTTTATTAATCTCTATGCTAATTCCCCATTTGTTTATTAATATCCCTGTTTACGTCTCGGCTTCTCTTTTTGTCTATTAATCTTCCTCTCTCTTTCCCTGTTTGGACATTAATCTCTATGTTTTTGTGTGTATTTATAAATCTCCTTCTCTGCTTCTTTATTTGACTATTAATCTCCTTGTCTGCTTCTGTTTGTTTATTAATCTCTCTGACTACTACTCATTTTGTCTACTAACCTCTCTGTTTACTTTGTTTATTTATAGAACTACCTGTCTGTTTCTGTATTCGTATGTTAATCTCCTTATTAGTTCCTCTGATTGAATTTTAGTCTCTCTGTATGTTTCTCTGTTTGTCTATTAATCTCTTTCTTTGTTTGTATCTTAACCACTCTGTCTGTTTGTTTGATTATTTATAAACATCCTCTCTGTTCCTCTGTTTATCTATTCATTTTTCTGTCTGCTTAACTGACTTTCTATTAATCTCTCTGCATGTTTCGTTGTTTTGACGTTAATTTCCATGTTCACAACCAGGGTTGTGGAGCCGGAGTCGGAGTCGGAGTCGCGGAGTCGGGGAGTCGGTAGTTTTGAAGAGAGTGGAGTCGGAGTCGGAGTCGGAGTTGGAGTCGGCAATTTTGAAAGGGTGGAGTCGAGTCGTCAGTCGCGTGTCGGTTTCATCGGAGTCGGCAGGTCGATCGAAGTACGATTAAACTTTCAAAAGGTGCAGTAAGGAGTCGTATCGGTCGGTAATTTCAGAGGGTCGGAGTCGGGTTGGGTCGCTTAATTTTAAGAGGTGGATGTCAGAGTCGGAGCGGCTTCGGAAATTTTGAACCGGACTCCACAAACCCTGTTCACAACTGTATTTGTAAATTAATCAACCTATTTGCATGTCTGATTGTTTATTTATCCCATGTTGGTTTCTTTGTCTGTCTATCAATCTGTCTTCTTCTTTATTTATTGATCGTTGTCTGTTTCTCTGTTCTTTTATTAGTCAGACTGTCGGTTTCTGTTTTTGTATATTAATCCTTCTGTTTTATTCTCTGTTTATATGTTATTTCCTTGCATGTTTCTCATTTTTTTACTCGTTTCCTTGTTACTTCTCTCGTTGTTTGTCAATTTTAATGTCAGTCTGTCTGTTTGTCTGTTAATTTCCATGCTTGCTTTATTGCATCTCTGTTAATCTCACTGTTTGCTTATTAATCTCCCTGTATGTTTTTCCATTTATGTATTAATTTTCATGACAGTTTTACAGCATATCTAATAATCTTTCTGTTACCTTATTAATCTCCCTGTCTGTTTTTCCATTTGTGTATTAATTTTCATGACAGTTTTACAGCATATCTAATTAATCTTTCTGTTACCTTATTAATCTCCCTGTCTGTTTATCTATTTGTGCATTAATTTTCATGTCTGTTTTACTGCATATCTAGTAATCTTTCTGCCTCCTTATTAATCTCCCTGTCTGTTTTTCCATTTGTGTATTAATTTTCATGACAGTTTTACTGCATATCTAATAATCTTTCTGTTACCTTATTAGTCTCCCTGTCTGTTTATCTGTTTGTGTATTAATTTTCATGTCTGTTTTACTGCATATCTAGTAATCTTTCTGCTTCCTTATTAATCTCCCTGTCTGTTTTTCCATTTGTGTATTAATTTTCATGACAGTTTTACAGCATATCTAATTAACCTTTCTATTACCTTTATTAATCTCATTATCTGTTTCTGTATTTGTGTATACATTAATTTGTCAGTCTGTTTGACTTCATATCTAGTAATCTTTCTGCTTCCTTATTAATCTCCCTGTCTGTTTTTCCATTTATGCATTAATTTTCATGACAGTTTTACAGCATATCTAATTAATCTTTCTGTTACCTTATTAATCTCCCTGTCTGTTTATCTATTTGTGCATTAATTTTCATGTCTGTTTTACTGCATATCTAGTAATCTTTCTGCCTCCTTATTAATCTCCCTTTTTTTCGCTCAAATGTATTTTTTATTAATCTCCTTAGCTTGTTTACTCATCTAATTTACTAATTCCACTGTCGTGATCTTCTGCCTGTTTATAATCACCTGTTTATTCGTCCTGATTGTCATGGCAATGCTATATTCTAGGGGAGAACCTCTCTAACAAATTTCTAGAATGAGGAATGAGTATCGACAAATTCTCAACACGTCGTTCAAACACTCTCCATTTTTTCTATGGTAGAGGCATATCAATATGTTGTTTAAGCTGGCTGACGCAAAGCACCAGTGCGTGCCGGTGCGGGTAGGTGGTTCTCCATACAAATTCAGTTACCGATTGCGCCTCTAATACTCCATTTCTAGAGCCCTAAAGTTGCCGCCGCTGCGTCCGGAGCCGTCGACAAAATGACTTTGTTTGGTTCCTAAGATGCGCTACCCTGTGTCTGCGCGTGGGCGGTGCGGCGGCGCGGTCCGGTGCCGGTGCAGATGGCGATGCTGCAGGACGAAGCTGTTGTGCCGCGACGGCAGCCTGACCGCCTACCGCCTGACGCAGGCCATGCTCCGAGCCAGCAACTAGTAGTAGCATTAAATGAATGTGTTAGTCTGTAAGTTTACTGCGATTTGATCCTTTTTGTTCGTACAGTAAATAAACATTATTTTTTGCTGTCTCGTTTTTAAATTTAGCCGCTTCCGTTCTCCTGTCAATTTCATTCATTAATTTATTAACTCGAATTTCGGTTCTGATAAATTGACAGCGCGGGAAAAAATTATATTTTTTGCATGATCTCTCTAAAATACTAATCTCCGAAGCTGGAATTCTTACGATAATCTATTACAAGATACACACTATACTATAAACTATATTATACTATTATTATATATATATATATATATAGTATATATATATATATTATTATATTAATATATATATAGTTAAATTAATATAATATATAATAATATTATATATATTATTATATATACATGTATATAATATATATATATATATATATATATATACTATATATATATATATATATATATATATATAAAATTATACGTATATATATAGTATATACTATATTATATAAATATATATATTTTTTATATAGTATATTATATAATATATAATATATATATATATATATATTATATATATAATATATATATACTACATTTAATTAAATTAAATAATACGATAGTAGATTAGTATAGATAGATAGAAAGATAGTAGATAGATAGATAGATAGGATCATACTAAGATAGATAATAGATAGATAGGATCTTAACTTTAAGGTATTGAGAAGAATCTTATATGGTCATGAACCTTCTGACAGTAATCCTCTCCCTCCCCCCTATTATATTGCATTAGTAGAGGGTGCGCGTGGGAGAGGGTCTTCACGGTGCTACTTCAAAGGATTTTCTTTAAAGTCGACGAAGAATTGGATTGAGCTAAATGACTGTAAGGAAGAAACATTGCAGAGAAAACAATTTGTGAGGATTTATTTTTACTCAGGGTTATGAAAATTGCGTGCTGTGTGTTTTGTTCATGGTGTTTGAGAGTGTGAGTTTGCATGTGTATGTGTGGTGCTGTGTGTGTGGTGTGATTTGGTGTCTGAGGTGATTAAGAGTGTGAGCGTGGATGTGTGAGCGGTGTGTGGTGCGATTTGGTTTGTCTGGTGTTTGAGAGTTGAGGGTGTACTGTTCATGCTGTGGGTTTTTGTGATTGTGATTCTAGGGTGTTGAGAGTGTGAGGGTGTGTATGTGGGTGTGTGTGCGAGTGCGATTTGTATGTCTCGTCGCGATGTTTTGAGAGTGTGAGATGTTACTGTACTGTTGTGGCTGTCGTATTTGGCTGTCTGCGTGTGAGAGTGTGAGGTTGTGTTCATTGGTGTCTGGATGTTTGAGAGTGTGATGGAGTGTTATGGTGTGTGCGTCTGTGTGCGTTTTTGTGTTGCGTGTGTCCTAGTGTGTTAGGGGTGAGATGTGGGTGAGTATGTGTGTGCGTTTTTGTGTTGCTGGTCTAGGATGTGTGTGGATGAGGTGGAGGTGGATATGTATGGGTTTGTGTTTGTGTGTTGGTGTTTTGTATTTACGTGATGTCTTGTGAGGGGAGTGTAAGGGTTGTAGTATGTATAAAATCGTGAATGATGTATGACTGTGTGCCGTGTCAATGCGATTAGTTCATTGTGTAATGAATAGAGAAAACTTTCCGCTTTGATTTGTCATTTTAAAAACTATTAAAATTTTGAGATTAGTGGCAGTTATAAATTATCATATCAATATCAATTATCAATATCAAATCAATCAAACAAAATCAAACATCAATATGTATAAAGACAAAAAATATATATATATATATATATATATATATATATAAAAAAAAATATATATTTACTTATATATATATATATAGTTAAATATATTTATATATAATATATATATATATATCTATATATATCAAATTCAAAATTCAATTCCAAATTTTAATTTTTCGAGATTTGATAGCAAATTGGAAATTTCAGTATTATTATATTATCAATGTCAATATCGTCATGAAGTTTAATCCAATATCATTTCGATATCAATACTTCAATATCAATATCAATATCAATAATCCAATATCAATCTATCATTTTCAGTAAAATTAGCAATATAAAAATTCATATGAACCTCAATATCAATATCAAGATCATTTATATAAAAAATATCAAGATCTGCATAAATTTCAATATCTAATGTATATTTTAAATATTAAAAGTCCTAGAATGTTTGATAATTATCAATATAAATCAAAATCAATTACCAATATTAATATGGGAAATTCAATTATTATCAATATTCAATGTCATGTTATAATATCATATCAAATCAACACAATATCAAATGCCTTATTTCATACTGTACAGCGAAAATTGTGTATAATGATATAATGTCGACGTCTGTAATGTATATATTACACTCGCTAGAGTAGCTATGCTCTTCTAGGAATATATCTCTCTC
>JABUQX010100537.1:0-30770 GCA_015478945.1 Trachelipus rathkii | reverse complement strand
ATATATATTGAAGTGCCTCCCATGTTTTCGGTTCACGAGCGTCACTGATATATATATATATATATATATATATATATATATATATATATATATATATATATATATATGTTGTTGGTAACTATAGGATGGAATGTCATATATATATAAGATATATATATATATATTTCTCACCAATCTCCTGTAGATGCATGCATCTGTCAGTTGTTCTGCAAGAAACCTCTCCAACGTCTTCTGTCCATCCACATCTCAGACGCCTCCACATCCTGGACGCTCCTTCCTCTCTTCACCATCGCCGCGCTCACGTTGTCGCTCCATCTAACTTTAGGTCTTCCGACACTTCTTCTTCCCTCCGGTATCCATTCCAGATATCTTCTGGGCACTCGTTGCTCCTCCATCCTCTTAACATGTCCGTACCACCGCAGCTGTCCTCTCTCCACAAGCTCCACCACGCTTCTCACGCCTAAATCCGCCCTAACCTCCTCATTTCTCCTCCTGTCTCTTCTTGTCACTCCTCTGATCAGTCGCAACACGCGCATCTCGCACGCCTCCAACTTGCTCTTTGCTCTCGTATTAAGAGCCCATGCTTCATGTCCATACATCAGTATTGGTCTCAGTATACTTGTGTACATCACCATCTTGACTCGTCTCGAAATTGCTCTTTCCTTCAACAATGGGAACAACATTGCTACTGTCCCATTAAATTTCCCAATTCTCTTATTTAATTCCAACATTGTGTCGTTTTCCTCACCATAGTGCACCCTCAAATATTTAAACTGGTCCGTTTGTCTCAGTCTTTCTCCACTCAAACTTACCTCCAGGACATCTCCACCACCTCCGATCAACATCACCTCTGTCTTCCCTCTGATTTATCCTCATACCCTCTCCTCCAACTCCTCTTCCCAAACCTCCAGAAAATTCTGCAGTCTCTCTTGATTTTGTGCAAACAACACCAAGTCATCCGCGTATCCAAACATCTCATTCTCCACTCTGTTCCGCACCGATCTCCCACAACTGTCCATGTATATAATGAATAGAATTGGAGACAGCACGCTCCCTTGCTTCACCCCTGTTGTGACATCAAACCATTTTCCCTCACCGGACATAGTCTTTACTCTGCACTTACTGTCTACATAAGTGCTTTTTATTGCTTTTAACAATTTCTCAGGTATTCCATATTCTATTCTTCTCAGTTTCCTCCACAATAACTCCCTTGGCACTCTATCAAAAGCCTTTTCTAGGTCTACGAAAGCTGCATATGTTTTTCTATTAAATTCCCAATTCTTTTCACTTATCATCTTCAAAGCGAACACCAGATCTATAGTCGATCTCCCTGGTCTGAAACCATGTTGCCACTCTTCTAGCTTATCTTCCACCACCTCTCTCAGTCTTCTCTCCAATATCCTTTCATAGGTCTTCGCAGGATGTGACATTAATGCAATCCCTCTATAGTTTCCACATTCTGTTTTATTTATTTATATATATATATATATATATATATATATATATATATATATATATATATATATATATATATATATATATAAATATATATAGTTATATATATATATATATATATATATATATATATATATATATATATATATATATATATATATATATATATATATATATATATTAGTAATAAATCTATATATTTATATATATATATATATATATATATAGAATATATATATATATATATATATATATATATATAAATAGCGAGTATAACCAAAACGAATTTGAACATTTTAAATTATTTATTAGCCGACTAATTTAGTGTAAGAATTCTTCTTCCCATTTTCCAGACTTACAATATAATGATAAAATTTTAAACAAAATATTATATAAAATTAATTAAAAGTTAAAATAATATAAAGTTCAAATAAATAAACCATATAGATAAATTAATGATTATATTATTATGTGGTTAAGAGTTCATGATTTAAACAAAATCTCACTTCAGTATTTTTTGTTTTGTTTTGTTTCTGAGAGCGGACCTCACCAACAAAGGGCATATGCCGTACCTCCAGGCAGACAAAAAACTGCCCTTCAGGCTACCACGAACTCAAGGCAAGTGAACCCACCTGCACGAGAGCCCGTGATACTCTCTCACTTCAGTATTAAAAGATTGTTAGAGCTTAGATTTTTCATTTAAGGTCGGTTTGAGATGCCAAATATACAAGGATTCTAACAACTGAAGATCGGGTTCCTCAGTTTGGGCTAATATTCCAAAATTCGTATCATGTATATGGTCGTTTTCCTGAAGAGAATGAGCGTTTATAGCTGAATATGGCGGATGATGTAAATGGTCAAGAGATCTAAATGAAATGCCTTTATTTTTTTTATTTTTATTTTATATATAGTTGCCACCACCACTCACGGGCAGAGCCCTATTCAAGGAGGGGGTGTTACACGTCTCAGAAGCTCACCAACTAATGCAAATTACGCAGATGAGCACAGACGCAAGCTTTAAAGTGAGGGAGATTAAATTCAGCAGGAAACACAGAAGATGTAAGAGAATTCCACAGAACAGAGGTGGCAGGAAAGAAGGAAGCACCGCAGCGTACTGGCCTGGAGTTACCGATATCCACACAAAACTCATGCGCAGACACAGCACCCCTTGTGCTACGCGGGCGCCGTAAAGGTGGTGGTACTCGAGTTACAAGTTCTCTCGAGCATCTGCCGCTGCGGTACCTATAGAAAAGAGATAAAGCACCAACATCGCGCCGCAAAGATAGAGGGTCAAGTGAAGTGGAAAGTACGGAACAGTTTATGTCTTTTGGCCTTTGACTCGACCCTGTCCAAAAGCCGGGTGAAACCAGAGCCCCCCCAGATATGAGAGCAGTACTCCATACAAGGGCGGATGAGGCCCTTGTATAGCTGGAGTAACTGAGAAGAAGAAAAAAAGTCTCGCAGTCTAAACAGAATTCCCAGTTTCTTTGAGGCCGTCCTAGCAACCGTTGTGATGTGAGGTTTCCAAGACATTTTTTTGTTAATGTTAAGGCCAAGGATGTTTATATTGTCAACAGGAGAGACGAGAGAACCGTCGAAAGAGATAGGAAAGTTGGAAGGTGTTTTAGAGAGGGAGATTTGTAGAAGTTGAGTTTTTAAAGAATTAAATTTCACAAGGTTGAGACGACCCCACCCGGAAATGCTCATTAATACGTATGGAAAAGCTTCGTATTGTCTTTCCTATGTAGGTGTCATCGCAGTCACAGCCCTTGTAATGATATACTATTACTGATGAGCATAGTGGTAAAGGGAGTTTAACTTTAAATTTAAAATATTTTCCAATTTTGTTTTCCTTCGAAAATATAAATCTTAAACTGTGTAAAGTTTGTTTTCAAAATTTTCCACGTCAATTTTACGTCCAATTTCGTAACTGATTTTCCGCAGAAAAAGCAACCTCATATGCAAAATATCCTTAGGAACTCTTAATTTAGCCTGAGATTTGTCTTTAAATTCTGCTGAAAGTAATTTTCGAAAAGTTTAGTCAACTATAATATCTGAAAACCCATCCTTCAGAAAAAATGTTTTCAGGAAATCAAGTTCTTTTGTAAAATTAACATAAGATGACGAAATTCTGTATCCTCTGTCAAAAAGAGTTTTAATTAAGTTGATTTTAAAAATATGAGGAATGAAAGAATAAAATTTTGTCGTCAATCCAGTAAAAGTATATAGGCGAAATGGTGATTGATTGGATTTGGAAAAAAAGAATAATTTTACTTCACTTTACACTTTGGTATTATTTTAACTAAAGGAATACCATAGGGTAAACCGCAAAGATGGCAGTGTGAGTCGGGGTTCTCGGCCCTCCCGGTGGACGAGACGGAGGGATTTTCGCCCCTCCGTCCCCCGTCGGCTCGAGCCCCTAAATGATAATAATTTTTTTAAAAATATCGACGAATAAATGAAAAAAAAATTTGTTTAACTGTAGGTGCTGCCGTTCTCTAGTTACATTATGTCGGATAGATTTACTTTGTGGCCAGTGTTGTTCAAATTGTTGTTAGCTAGCGAGTGAATACATTGCTGAATGCTGGTCCAATTTTAGTGTGGAATGTAAAAAAAAAATAAAAAATAAATAAAAAATAAAAATCTCAAAACTACAATAGCTACAGCGAGGAATACATTTTTGAATCCTGGTAAAATTTAGATTGTAAAAAAACGTAAAAAAAAAAAATAAAAAATAAAAATTATTGTTAATAATTATAGTAATATGATTAGAGAGCCTATTTAGAGACCTTTATTGGTTACTCGTTAAAATAAATAGACTTTCTATTAAATTTTTGCTTTTTTTTTACTAAAAGAATACCCTGGGTGGGTACCCGCAACGATGGCAGGAAAGTCGGGGTCTCGGTGCCTTCCGGGGAACTACGGGTAGGACTAATTCCCCTCCGGGGAGGGTCTCCGAACCCCCGCTCTTTGTATTTGGGTGTCGCGGGGTTCCTCCGCCCCTACGGGGTATGGAAAACGTCCCCCTGTGTTCCCCGTCGGCTCGAGCCCCCTACATTGCCGTGTAATACCTTTACAAATAATATATATATACTAAAAAAAAAAAGCCAATAATTATTTTATTTATTTTTTTTTCTCACATTTTCTTCCTTAACTAAAATTTTACAAGTGATTCAAAAATGTATTCTTTTCGCTGTAGCTATTGTAGTTTTTGAGATATGAATTTCAGTTTCCGCAATAAAATTTTGCCAGGATTCCAGCAATGTATTCCTTTTCGCTGTAGCTATTGTAGTTTTTGAGATATGAGTACTGGCCACAAAGTAAATCTATGCCCATTATGTCATCTTTAGACACTGATATATATATATATATATATATATATATATATATATATATATATATATATATATATATATATATATATATATATATATATATATATATAGTATTTGTATAAATAGTATATATATATATATATATATATATATATATATATATATATATATATATATATATATATATATATATATATATATATATATATATATATATAATTCAATGTACATATAGATTTATATGGTTTGAAATATAAAAAAATCAAATAATAATGAAATAACAATCTAAATATATAAAAAATACTCTAGTAATGAAGATATGTTGCTTCACATTTATTCGTTTCAGTCACTATGATCTGGATAGTCGTAGGCTGAGCATTGCCTAGCTACTTAATTTAGATGATAAAAATATCGTCGATTGCTTAGGGAAAGTTATGGCTCGTTGTTATATTTCCGACGAATAAAAAATAAATAAAAAATAAAAAAATAAAATAAAAATAAGAAATTAAAAACCATTCCTTAAAATTTTCCGCTGATTCCAAATATGCAATTTGTTTTACTGTAGGTGCTGCCGATCTATAGTTACATAATGTCGGGTTCAGACACTCTGACCATATATATATATATATATATATATATATATATATATAAATAGATTCTAGCAGGTAAAGAGTATAAATTTATATATATATATATATATATATATATATATATATATATATTTATATATATATATATATATATATATATATATATATAGTATATATATACTCTATATATATATATATATATATATATATATATATATATATATATATATATATATATATATATATATATATATATATAAAATTCTAAGGAGGGGTTTTTAATTTTTTTTTATTTTTTTTTTGCATTTATTCGTTGGAAATATTTAAAAAAAAAAATTCCCCCATTTAGGGGGCTCGAGCCGACGGGGGACAGAGGGGGGACGAATTCCCCCCAGTCGTCCACCGGGAGGCCGAGAGACCCCGACTCCTGCCATCTTTGCGGTTTACCCTATGGTATTCCTTTAGTTAAAATAATACCAAAGTGTAAAGGGAAGTAAAATTATTGTTTTTTTTTTAACTAAAGAAATACCATAGGGTAAACCGCAAAGATGGTAGGAGTCGGAGTCTTCTGGCCTCCCGGTAGACGACGGGGGACTTCGTCCCCTCCTCTGTGACCCCGTCGGCTCGAGCCCCCTAAATGGTGAAAAAAAATATTAAAAACCCCTCCTTAGAATTTTCCGCTGATTCCAAATATGTAATTTGTTTTACTGTAGGTGCTGTCGTTCTCGAGTTACATGATGTCAGCTTTAGACACTCTGACCTATATGGTCAGAGTATTCCAAATATGCAATTTGTTTTACTATAGGTGCTGCCGTTCTAAAGTTACATGATGTCAGCTTTAGACACTCTGATTATATATATATATATATATATATATATATATATAAAAAGATAAAAAATGTAGTATATATACAGTATATATATATATATATATATATATATATATATATATATATATATATATATATATATATATATATATATATATATATATATAAAAAATATATATATATATATATATATATATATATATATATATATATATATATATATATATATATATAACACGTAAAAGCTAAAACAATGCAAATCTGTCAATTATCCTCTTTATTTAAAATTCTTTGATCAACATAACAAAGAAATGTATAAAGTTTTAATCTTTCTTCTTTAACAAGTTTAACCTAATTTTCTTGATGCTGCAGCTCTTATGATAGGTTACTTCTCTGTCTCTTTAGATCCTGTAAAAGAGCCTCTTGAAATTTAAGTTCTTCTTAAAATTTTTTAGCTAGTTATACATCTGCTTAGATACAATTAAATTTTACTTGTAAAGTGGCAGCATTTTTATAAAGTTTTTCCCTTTCCCTCAAGGCTGCGTCCACCTTCTGATAGGATTCTATTCTCTCTCTCATTAAATCTTATTCAAGTTCTTAAAGTTCGTAAAAAGAACTAAATCTTGCTTCCATTTTCTATTCTTCCTCGTCAGTCTCTGTTTGAATTAATCGAATTTATTCTTGCAATTTGTTAATATCCAGTTCAAGGCCTTCGGTTCTTTCTTTCAAATCTTCCACAGCTAACGCCTCTCTGCACTCTTCAACTCTTAATTATTGAAGTTCTCTAGCCAGGCATTATCTTTCAGCCTCCGTTGCGTTGTACATATCTTGCGACATTCTGCTGCAACCTTTAGCAATAGATTAAATATTTTACCTAAGATTTTCATTTTATTGCTTTGATTTATAACTTTCGATGCTTGTTCAAATATAACACTAATAATTAAAATAAAAAATTAATTAATATTTGGTAATACAAAAGCAGCTTCACCGAAATATTACTTAAATAAATTTACTTTAAATTTTTACTTTTAAATAAAAGCATATTTAAATGTTTTAACTCCATGTAGATACAACAATTTATTAAATTGCCTTTGAGCCGATCAGTAAGGTAACACACCCACATACACATACATACATACATACATACATACATACATACATACATACATACTACTACTATAGCCATACATACATACATACATACATACATACATACATACATACACACACCTACACCTACACCTACACCTACACCTACATCTACATATATATATATATATATATATATATATATATATATATATATATATATATATATATATATATATATATATATATATATATTTATTTATTTATATATATATTTTATATATATTTATTATATATATAGATTTTTATTTATTTTTTTGTTTTATTTATATATATATATATATATATATATATATATAGGTAAAATTCAATTTTTCGTCTGAGCTTCGATATTCGATATATCGAACTATATCGATATATCGAGTATTGGATATATCGATATTATATATATATATATATATATATATATATATATATATATATATATATATATATATATATATATATATATATATATATATATATATATATATATATATATATATATATATATAGGTTAGTGTCTAAAGCTGACATCATGTAACTAGAGAACGACAGCACCTACAGTAAGGCATACACATTGTTGCATATGCATGGCACTGAAAAAAAAGACTTTGACCGCAAAAAAATAGGGCGCCCGAGTGTTAGGGGTGTTTAAAACTAACGAATACCCACGGGTAGACCACCCCGATGTCAGGAGTCGGGGTCTCTCGGCCTCTAGGTGGACCATTACGGGTGGGACTAACCCTTCTTCCGGGATGGTCTCCGAACCCCGCTCTTTGGTCTTTGGGTGTCGCGGGGTTCCTTCGCCCATCTCTCCGGGGTATGAAACATCCCCCTTGTCCCTCTGCGGCGGGAGCAATTAAAAAGTCCTTTTTAGGGGGCTCGAGTCAAGCCCCCTATATGGCCATGATATATACATATATATATATTTCTCACCAAGCGCCTCCGTGTAGGGTCATCCCCTGTCGTTTGCAATGCTCCTCCACAGGACCCTCTCTTCGTACAGTCGATGTTCCTCCACCTGATCCAGCGTCCATCCCCTCTTCGCCACAGCCGCCGCCACTCCATCCTTCCATCTTTTCCTTGGTCGTCCCGTCGGTCTTCTACCTGCAGGCTGCCATGCATAAAATCTGGCCGGGTATCTATCTTCATCCATCCTTCTGATGTGTCCATACCATCTCAGTTGTTGTCTCTCGATCAAATCCTCCACCGCCTCGACCCCCAACTCCTCTCTTATCTCAGTATTCCTTCTTCTCTCTCTTCTGGTCACCCCCACTATCAACCTCAACACCCTCATCTCCGCCGCCACGATCTTACTCCTTGTTCTAGTTGTAAGTGTCCACGACTCCGACCCAAACAAAAGTACCGGTCTCAGAATCGTGGTATAAATAAGTGTTTTAACCTGTCTCGTCACATGTCTGTTTCTCAGCAAAGGATACAACTGACCAACTCCTCTAGAGTAGTTCATTATTCTTTCCTCTATTTCACCCTCCATCATTCTACTGTTGTTTACCGTAACTCCCAAATACTTAAAGTTCCTCGCATCTTTTATTCTTTCCCCACCGATCTCTATGTTTAAGTTCTCTCCTACCCTAGCTATCTTCATCACTTCAGTCTTGCTCATATTCATCTTCAATCCCCTCCGTCGCAGCACCTCCTCCCATCTGATCAGTACTCTCTGTAACGTCTCCCTGTCTCTTGCAACCAGAGCAATATCGTCTGCATACGCCATTACAACAATCTCCTCCTCCTCTACACCAATCTCTCGCATACACTTGTCCATATACAGGATGAATAACAATGGTGACAACACTCCTCCCTGTCTAACACCTGTCTTCACTCCAAACCACTGTCCTATCCCATACGCTGTCCTGACGGCACTTTCACTTACTGTGTAAAGTCCCCTTATCACTCTAATCAACTTGGGTTCTATCTGGTAGTAACGATCCTCGAGTGTCTCCCAAAGTTTTACCCTAGGTACACTGTCAAATGCCTTCTCTAAATCCACAAAAGCCATATACATTTCCTTATCCCACTCCCAGCTCTTCTCTATCATCATCTTCAGAGAAAATATCAGATCCACTGGTACCTCGTCCGGGCCTGAATCCATACTGTGCTTCATTCAGCTTGTCTTCGACTCTCGTCCTGAGCCTTTTCTCCAATATCCTTTCATATAACTTCATGGCATGCGGCAGCAACGATATGCCCCTATAATTGGAACAGTCGCCCTTATCTCCCTTTTTGAACACCGGGCATACTATCGCCCTGCCCACTCCGCAGGTACTCTCTCCACTCTCCAGAAATCATTAAACATCTTCAACATCCATTGCATGACCTCCTCACATCGCATTATCTCCACCGGCAGCCCATCACATCCTGGACTCTTCCCATTTTTCATATTCCTCATTGCCATCTCCAACTCTTCCATTGTTATCGCACCCTCATCCACGTTTATTCGGAGCTGTTCCTCTCTGCGTTCCGGAAGGTTCTCTTCTCCTTCTTCCTGATTATATAACTCTGAAAAGTACTCTCCCCACCTGTCGCTGATCTCATCAGGGTCCACTCTCAGCCTACCTGCCTTATCCTTTACTGAGTGTGCAACAGTCGACTCTTGTCCTCGTAGGTTTTTTGCCATGTTATATATTAATTTCTTAGTTCCACCCATATCCTGTCTCAGTTGTTCACCGATCCTCTCCCACGCTTGTTCCATCGCTCTCCTTTTTATGGTCTCGGCCTCATTTCTATTTACCACATATTCCGCTCTTGTCTCAGGGGATCTTCTTTTCATCCACGCTCTAAACTTTTTATTTTTTTCCTTTACTGCACGTGCAACTTTCATCTGTCCACCACGCAGTCTTTTTCTTTCTGGAACCCGTTCTTTTTACCCCCAGCGTATCTCTCGCACATGTTTTCATTTTTTCTTTAAAATACTCCCACTCTCCTTCTACATCTACAACATTCTCTTCTTCCTCTGGTATAATATCACGGACTCTTTCTACAAAAACCCTTTTCACTTCATCCTCCTTTAATCTCTCCACTGCTATCCTCTCTCTCGTTACCATCTTCGTTGGTAACGGGGTTTTGAGATTTAATATTCCCACCACCAAACGATGGTCCGAATCAAGCGACACTGATGGTATACTTTTCACGTCTCTTACCACCTTCCTGTTGTTAATTAGTATAAGGTCAATCATCGACTTATCCGTGTAGTCCTCAACAATACTATTCCACCTGTACCAGGTCCATTTATGCGAGTCCCTATGCGCAAAGTATGTATTCATCACTGCCAACCTATTGCTTACCGCAAAATCCAACAACCTCTCCCCCTCCGCGTTTCTTTCTCCTATTCCAAACGCCCCCATTGCTATCTCGGTACCTATTCTCTCCCTTCCTATGTGCGCATTCAAGTCCTCCATGACAATTTTCTGCTTCAGTATTCATTCGTCATACACATTTTGCAACTGTTCATAAAAAACATTCTTTTCTTCCTGTGGTCTTCCTTGGTGTGGTGCATAAACCTGTATTATGCCCACACGTCTCCTTTTCAGCCTCAGTGCTATAGCAATTATTCTTTCATTTTTGAAAACTATGTCCTCTACTCTATCTGCCAAATCCGGGGTCAGGAACAATGCCACCCCATACTTTCTCTCCTCATCTCTTCCTTTGTATATCAGTTGGTAATCATCATGTATTCTCCTCCTCCCCTCACCCTTCATCCTCGTCTCGCAGACACCAAGAACATCCAGTGTCCTCTCCTTCATCATACCTACAACCTCCTCCTCCTTTCCCTCCATTGTACTAGCATTAATAGTTCCTATACGGAACTTATCCTTGTTTAGTCGAGTTCGTAGTCCATTTTCATGCCTGGTCAACAACCGAAAAGATCCGTCCTGGTTCCGAGGCATCACAAGCGCGTCTTGAGCCACAACAATCCACCGCCGGCTGGCTAGGCCTGTCGCGGCTTCTTTTTCTGGACTGGTATTTAGTTTCTTCCCGGACATGTATAGCCCCCCAATTGGGTTACAGAGCTCTCTCCACAGTCTCCAGGCACATGTCCAGTCAAATTAAGCCACAGCACCACTGCAAGGTAACCAGCCCATTATCATGGTAGATGGAGCTCCATGATATTAATAATAATATTAATATTAATATTAATATTTATATATATATATATATATATATATATATATATATATATATATATATATATATATATGATATATATATATATATATATATATATATATATATATATAATAAATATATAAATATATAGCTTGAAATAGTTTTGATAGAGTTATATATATATATATATATATATATAGCAGCATATATATATATATATATATATATATATATAGCAGTTATAAGAATATAGTATATATATATATGTTGCTAGAGCCTATATCTATATGCTATATATATATATATATATATCTTGTAATAACTACTAAACTTCACGTAATGTTTAAGATACTGATTAACTTGGCCCTAGTTAGTTTGAATCTTTCGTCAGAATATAAAAAAAAAATTAAAGCTATTTTCCTTAAAAATTTTGAAATATATTTACCTGAGACAATCGCTAAAATGCAATGAAAATACTATATGAAACCTTGTTAAGTCTATTCTCTTTATAAATATGTATTAAATGACATAAATTAATATTTAAAAGTCACTAAATAAATAAATAAATCTTTAAATTTAAGTTTGCACATCACAAGCAAAGTCGACTTATACCTATAAGGTGAAAATCCGAAATGAGAGCTTTTTTTTTAACTCGATATTTCAAAAGGTTTTCGATATTAATATATCGATGATTTCAAAAATATCGAATATCGAAGCTCAGACGAAAAATTGAAATAAGCCTATATATATATATATATATATATATATATATATATATATATATAGCAGTTAGTAGTTATATATATATAGCAGTATATATATATATATATATATATATATATATAAGATATATATATATATATATATATATATATATATATATATATATTCCCGAAAGGGTGAATTGATTCTCATAGTGGTGTTATTAAAATAATAATAAAAAATAATTTGGCGAATACCTCATGTAACACCCACTGATGAATATGTGATAAAATTAAGTAATGATATTCAAAATAAAATAAGATTAAACGAAGCCGAAGTCAGAAAAAGACGCTGCTCCGACTCCAGCAGGTACAAAATTAAGTAATTATTAATTTCTTGAATAAACAAGGTTAGTCTATCGCTGTAAATGTAAATATAAATGAGGAGCCGGAGCCGGAGCCGGAGAAAAGGATGCTGCTCCGACTCCTGGAAGTACAAAATTAAGTAATTAATAATTTTATTACTGTTATATATAGTATATATATAGTATATATATATATATATATATATATATAGTTAGTATATATGAGGCAGTATATATATATATATATATATATATATATATATATATATATATATATATATATATATATATATATATATATATATCAATTGAGAAGATCACCTCCAATCCTTAGATAGTCCTATAGGTTGGGAAATTGAGTTAAGGGTTTTTGCTGATTATATCTCTTTTTTTCAGAAATTGCTTATGTATTTTATTATTCAATAATACAATAGGTTCTATACTTCCATAGATAACTTTGATTAATTAAGTTTAATAACCCTAGATAAATCATGTCAACTAGACCAAACAATCGAAAACACCTCATGTTTTTGATTATTATTTTACTCGCTCTTAAGATAAAAGTACTTACATTTGTCGATTTGAAATAGTTAACACAGTTGATGAGAAACAGTCAATTCGATCATGCACGAAAGAGCTTACCGAACCACCAGTTACTCATGGGTATCACAATACATTTAAAACACTCTCGTCCATACATTGCTGCAATTGTTAAAAAGAAAGGTGAGCAAAAGCTGTTCAGGGTAAACCTTTATTTTCAAAAGCTCAGACTAAAGTGTGTACTTTTCAGTTGTCAAAAACTTGTTCTGTCAATGTCAAGTGAAAAATTCAAAAATATAATTGAATAAAATTTTTGTTAAAGATAGTGACCCATTAAGCTTTTTTGCAAGACCAGGATTCGAAGAATGTGTGGAGACATGGCTTCGAAACTGTGAGCTCTTTTAGACCGGGAAAGTGTTCGAAAAAAATTCTAGAAGAAGCGGATAAGCAAAAAAAAAAAAAACTTAAAAATTGCTTAAAGGGACGCTTCGTGCATTTAAAAATGGATGTTTGCACAAATGAAAAGCTAAATTATTTTGCTATTAATATTAGATAAGGACGAAGATAAAAACAATGTACTGAAACGTTAGCAGTAAGAAATACCAAATCGAAACATTTTAGCGAATATATCCAAGAACTTGTTATTGACATTTTAAAAAAAATCGAAACAATAAGAGGCAAGTAATTAGCTTAGTTACGGATAACGCATCAAAAATGATTAGCACCATTGAAAAATTGAATAAGGACGATAAGCAACAGTATGCTGGTAAATGCGATACTGATTTTTTTGAAGTTAAAACGAAAAAATAATAGTTACTTTCATGATAAATTTGATAAAACTATCAAAAGACTATGTTCCGGTGACGTTAACATACTCGTTATAAGGTAAAACAGCAACTTTCATTATTCTGCTATTCACTTAGTTATCAAAGGAGCTATGGCAGAAAAGAGTAATGGAAGTAATACTCATCTCCTTTTCAGTTTTTATTTAAGGGAGTTATTTAATGTGTTTGTATGACGGCGCAAACTTTCCTTCTGAGTCGTTTAAAGAACATTTCCTTTTATAGATTAGCAGATTCAATACACACTGATTACTTCTCGTCTCTCCGTTAGTTTACGTGTTTTGCATGCTTTTATAGAGGTAATATTTTACAACTAGATATTCATTATTCTGATATGCTATGTTTTCTATTTCGAAGGTGATTTTGGGGGGTTTTTGTGTGCGGAACAGAATCGTAGATTTAAGATGAATTCACCATTAATATAACCATGAGTTTCGAGGTAATCTGTATTATCTTTAGAGTCTTTACTTTGTAATGCAAACTTGAATGTTTAGTACATTGAGTCTTGATCATGTTCTCTTTTCTGCCAACACTTATGTATTGGTGTGTTTAGATACATCGTCTCACTATCTTATTTGATGTAAATGTTCTAGTTGATTTAAATGAGCGAATACAACAGTGAACGTTTCAGACTGTCTCATTCATTAGATTACTTCATCTTGTCCACTAATTTATGACGTTTTAATTTTCCATTGATCTTAATGTATATACTTCTGATCAATAGATCTTTATATTATAAATTTTTCTGATAACATAACATATTTTTTTACTTGCTCTTGTTCAAATCTCCGTCTCTCTTAAAATTTTTATACTAGAATGTTTTCACATCTGTAGTCTGCTACAAGACATGTAGCAGAACTTCGGAACGTGAATTTATTCATATCCTTAAAGTTTGACTTATGTATAACAGGTACTTATAAATATACTATTATTATATAGTATATAATAATATCATATATATTATATATACTATTACTATATATAATATATAGATTATATATATTATTTTATATAATATATATATTACTTTATGTATTTAACAGACGCTTTACTTGAAATTATTTAATAATACTAATATTTTTACACAATTGATTATATAATAATATAACTTCACTTCTCAAACTTCTTGGTTATCCTGGTGAAATGTAAGATATGCTCGATATCTCTTTTTTATAGATGTTATTTATAATAATCACTTTGAACATTCTCAAGTCCGATAGGATAAATTCGTATTTAGATGAATCTTAGGAATTGATGGAGAGGAATCTCATTTTAATCGTTCCATTTGAACTTATATTTTACACATTCGTATTCATAATTCTATAGTATGACTTGATCAACATAGGATATATTATTATATTAAAGTTATATGAAAGTATGTGTCTCTTAGCATCTTGCACAGTGGCGATGCTCGTATCGAATGACATGTACGCATCAGTATGCAAAACAATACGCTTTTGAATGGGTCCGAGATGTTAAGGATGTTCAAAAATCTAGTATAATTTAGAATGTGTAACATGTTTTTAAAATTTGCAACACCGCTGAATATAGTATAAGTGCCTATTACACTTTAAAGTATTAACACATGTTTATGTTTTGTCGTCGATTAAACAATACTTCCAGGAAAATATAAACAGCTATACCAACCCTACTTACATATGCATTGTATATATATATATAATATATAATATATATTATATTATTAATATATAATATATAATTGTTTATATTATATATATATTAAAATTATATTAATTATTTATATATATTATATTTTTATTCTTATCTTATTTTATCTTATATCTATATAACCTATATATATATAAATATAGCAGTTTTAAAATATTTTGTCGATTCTATGATACATTATTTTATTTTTTCTTATTTCTTTTTAATATTATTATATATTATATATATATTATACTATTATACTATTATTATCTATTATAATATATATATATATTATCTATATATGTTATCAGACAATGAGAATGTATTGTTATATCCTATTTCATACTCTTTGACAATAAAATTTTAATATAGTATATTTAATATTATATTATAATAAATAGAAGGATGATTATAAAATTTATATTACTATATATAAAAAACACTTTACATCATATCTCCGAACGTTCTTTACCCGTTGTACCACTGTCTGATATAATAATAATAATAATAATAAATTATATATAATATAATAATCAATATAATAATATTAAATAATAATATAATAATATAATATAACAAATATATTAAAAAATAGCACTTAATAATTTTATACAAATATGACTTTAATCCTTAATCCAAGGATTCGAAGGGAGGAAGATGAAATGGGTTTATGCTTGATCACTGAATTTTTATTAATTAAATTTTAATAAAAACATCAAAAATTACATGTTATGTAGTAATTTCTGAAGTCTATAACATGTTTGTGTTTTAAGTATTTGCCGATAGAATGAACATGAGGCTGTTATATTTTTTGATTGAGTAATTAAGTTATTTTTGTTAATGTCAATGATATTTTTAATAATATCTCCTTCACGCTGTAGTATACGTGCGGGCCTTCACGATGGTTTCATGCGAATTGATGTTCTGCGACGATCATCCCCGCTCTCTTCATTCGCGTTTCCCGTTGCCTTCTTTAGCTGTTAGTGATTGAAACATCGTTATACCATCTCATACTCTTTGCAAAAGGTTTATCTTGTAATTTATTATTTTTTAGATGAAACCCTCACCTTCTTGGAGGTCCTCACACCATCAGAGTAGAACTATGTTACTCTTATTCTCACGTGTGGAAAACATAATATAAGAAACCATTTGGGGTAATTAATGATTTTTACGTTTTACTGCCGCACCGTACATCACATGATGCAGGTATTAACTTAGCATCTACCTCCTTTCACTTCTCTTCTATCACACCAATTTCTTTCTATATATGCCATTTCCAATATGGCTGAGCCTTATCCCTTGGGATGTAGCATACTCATAACTCTGGTATAAGGGGGGTGACCAACCCTTCAGCGGTGCAGTTTGAGAGAATACGAGTATGCAAACGGTGGACGGTAGTATGATTAATGTAGAAATTAGAGTTTTACCTTGATAAAATTGCTTTTAGATGAAAAGATAGGAACAATCTAAATATGTAATTTGATGGAAGACAAATGTAGTTTCATTTTCGAGATATATAGATGTTAGTATAAGCTATGAAAATTAATTTCATTTCTTTTGTTTTTTCCATTTACTCTCGGGATATATATATATTATTTATATATTTGTATTATAATATAATATATAATATAAAATATATATATATTTATATAACTAGTATATTTATATATATAGATATATTATAGAATATTATATATATTTACATTTGATCAGTTTGTTCGCTTATTTGTACGACAACAGAAGTCACGATAAGGCCATACGAGCACTTATTCTTCGAGTCATACGTATGTGCATAAATGCATGGTCTGTTTGTTTTATGACAAGTATTGTTTTCGATTTTATATTCGTATTATATATTAATATATATATTATTATAATATATATAATATTAGTATAATATTTATAATTATGTTCGTTAATTATATATATATACTTATATATTAATTTTATTATTATTATATAATATTTAAATAGTATATCTATTTACAATAACTCCCAAATGCATGAACTGGATATGAATTTACTATACAAGTGTTCCATTTTTTAGTTAAAATCCTTCTTTGTTCTGTGATTCTGTAGTTAATATTCTTGATGTTTCATGAATTAACTTGTGATGAAAGATAATGTATTATCCATTTTTAGAAATATTGACTAGATCGATTCAGTATATAAGGGACATTCACATTTCAAATTTTAAGTAATCTTTTCAATGTATTAACATTATAATATATATAAGAATATAATATATAATTATTATAATACTATTTAATATATTAATATAATATATATATTAATAATATTTATATTATATATATATATTTAATATATTTATTAATGATCATTTTTCTTTTTATTTTATTTTAGTTATTTTATATTTATTAAACTTAATAATTTTTTACTTAAACAAATTTATTCTATTTTAGTAAGTATTCGAGCAAACCATCTGGTTAGGTCGTCTTGGCGCACGACGATCAATAGTTAGTTTGGTACTATTATATTTTGTCTCGCTTTTGCGATTAATTTTATATATATATATATATAGAATTATTATATATAATAATATTAGTATATTACTATATATATATATAATATTATATAATATATATATATATATTATATATAAGTGCCGAGTTCAATGCTGTTGCATTTGTGTACTCAAGCCGACTGGCTGACTTGAGTCGCATGGCTCCATCAGCATTAAAATTCTCTTTAACTGTCCTTAGATCAGATTTATTATTTTTAGCAGAAACAAGGCTCCACATCAATTGAGTGGGCAAGCTATAGCTGTATGTAAGCAATAATTCTGCAAAATTTTAGATACAAGGTTCCATCTTACTGATACTTGCTTCTCTGATATTCATTTATTAATATTTATGGTTTTGTATTTGTATGTTTTTAGATATTTTTGGTTACTTCTAACCTTTCCTCGTTTAAATTTTTATAACTTTCGGTATGCTCCAACTGTCCCAACGTTTTTTTGACTTCTTCATCTTTTCTGACAAGTGATTACCAAAGATCCTGATGATGAACTATCTTATCCAAACCAAGATTTCTGTCGATAGTGTGATTCCTTTTATCCTAGTCAAAAAAGCCTTTCCCGCTTGTTTAATATAGTATCTCAGTCCATAAGATCCTAACTTTGGCATCAACAAAGAAGCGACAAAGTATTTTATTGAGATAACATTATTTCTGTTGTGTTTACGAAATCTTTTATTACTACTTATACTTTGATAACTTCAAGTACTTATAATTTTTAATCTCTATAAAATGCTATTTCATATTAACATGTTTCTCAATATAAGTTGTTCATTTTATTTTCAGGGTCAAATTGAAAATGAAAAATAAAACTTTTCTCCCACATTCAGCTATTTCTTGCTATATAAGTTGCTGTAATAGTTATAAAACTTTGGCCATCATAAGTTATTAAACTGCTTAGAACTCTGTTTCCGCTTAACTGTAATCAATGTCATCAAATGGGCTTTATTTTTATCAAGTTCATTCTAAAACTAAATGTCCAATAAGTCTTTCATTTATAATAGTTCACTTATGAATGGCGTCAAACTTGGGAGCCCCATTTCACCTCCCCCCCTTAAGGAGTGTTATAGAGTTCGTATCCCCTTTCAATTTAGTCTCCTTCTTATGATGTCCTCGTGGTTGGGGTTAAACGTGCCTATGCGCCCTTCCCTAGGGATGCTGAGCCCAATCGAGTATTAGCTTACTTAGACGTAATATACATAAGCGCGAATGCTAGGTATATAATATAAACATATCTATGTATATAATTCATATTGTGATATAATATTTTTAAAGTTTTATATTACACTATTAATTTAAATGTATTATATTAGTTTATATATACATTATATTATATATATATATATATATTATATATATAGTGTTGTGTTAGGTTGATGAATCAAGTTCATGCCATAGTGAGCGTGTGTAGAATAATGTAGTCTAGAGTTGGTTATAATATAGCGGAGTGGGCAGTGGTACCGTTCTGTTATTCAATTTGATATGATGTGTTTTTGAAGAATTAGGAAAGTGGGCTGCGGGATGGTAGTTTAGAATGATGCGAGATGGAAGAGTGGAGGGTCGCCTGCTACTTTTTATGTGGATGATTTGGTTTGCGTGGTGAATCGAGAGAGTTTGAGAGGGTTAGTAGAGAGATTTGGCAGGGCCTGTTAGGAGGTGGAAATAACATTGATAAGAGTAAGTCTATGATTGTGAGTGAGGACGTCCGTGTGAAGTTTGTTGAGCCGGAATAATTGTCGGTTTAATATTAGGTATTTGTTGATATAAGAGAACGTATAATGAGTGATAGTAGTAAGTTGTGAATGCAGAAGTGGCTGTGTAATAAATGTTGATGATGTAAGCTGTATTGGACGTGCCTGGGTCTTACTGAGGCGTGTGCTTGTTACATTTATGCTCTATAGTAGTGGGGACTTATGTCTGAATAGAGGTAAGATCTTAGTACATGTGTTCAGCATGAGCAGAGGTTATATTTGGAATCGTTCTAGCTCTCTAGCTGCCTTCATCTACTACACGTCTACTTATTTCTATTCCTTCTAAGTGGTAAAAATTATGATTAGTATGTAATGAAGGTCAGGGAATCGATTCCCGCTTAGTTGATCTATCGGAAGCCGATTTTTTATGAAGCCAAATGTAGCACCGCTCTGCAGTTAGCTATTTTTAGTTTTTAGCTTAAATGCCTGTATGATGTCAATATGGGTAACTTGAGCAAGGAATTATTCGCTAATTTATAACGAATCGAGAACGCTTGAATGGTGCTAGAATGGTCCGAGATTTTACGTGTCTCACGCTTGAAATTACTGTTTATGTTATAAATAGTCCACTCGGATAGTTTTCCAGGTTATTTCCAATCGTTCAACTCGGGATCCCAGCATGCGGGGACCCGTCATAGCACCACATATCGCGGAACAGGCAGAAGACATACAAAATATATCTTTTCCGCGTTCATTGTAGAACTGTTCACAAGTTAATAATTTTTTAATCTTATTAAAAAGTTCTTCATACAGCAGGATCTCGACCCGACATGTAGTTGGAAGTACCGCTTGAGTTAAGGATTTGTTTACACTCACGTCAGTATGGGGTATTTCCTCCTACGTTAAGTAGGGAGTATTTGTATTCACGTATTTCCTGGTGATTTTTGGGCCGGAGGTCACGTTTCTCTTCGCGTTGTGGGTTATTTGTATGTTGGTACGTAGCAGAAGGCCGAAGCTATGTGCTAAATTTACCCTTAGATATTTTCAGCCGTGTTAGTCACTATGCCACCACACTTGAGATCCCATCGCGCACGGTGCTTAGTTATCCCGCTTCCGTAGGTCATGGGTTACTTACCTCCTTGTATATGGTAGTTATTTCCTAGCTGCTCTGGGATATTTTCAATTTTAATAGGTTCCTGAGGTGGTATGTAACAGGTTAAAGCTTTTGTGGTATTTTCTTTACCATAGGTATGAGGGTCTTTACCCGCCTCTTGTTCCTATCATCTAGCGGTTTTCATGCTTTACCGTAGTTCCTGAGGTTTTCCTCTCCTGTACTGTCTTGTGGTTGTTGACCCTCCTCAGCTGTGTTCATGGCCATGTCCGACCACACACACTCGTTGACTGTCCTCACTCCAGCAAATATTCTTGCGGAGGTTCGTTTGCCTGCTCCCTCCTGGTCATCGAAACGGGTGGTCTTTTCCCCCTTATCACTTGTTTCATGCCTCGATTGGTACCTCAATCCACCTTGTATTATTATACAATCACCACCTACAACCCGCCCGTAGGCCACAGGTCAAAGCAATTACTCGCACTCACTCTGTCGAGTCACTTGAGCTTATTCAAAGGAACCAGGCCGTTTATCGCACGTCGGAATGTTACCATTGCATACCTTTTCCCTGGTGCTGCACATAGGGTAAATCTTAGTTAACTTTCTAGTTTAAACACTATAAGCTCTTCAATAATCCTCTATTAATTCAAACACGGTTATAATATATATATATATAATATATTATATTATATACATATATATATATATATAATATAATAATATTTTATATATATATTTATTATTTATATAATATAGTATTAATAGTATATATATATATTATTATATATTATATATTATATTTAGTATAATAATATATCTTTAGGCTTTCATATTCATTTCTTATTCTTCGGATGAACATTGCTTAATATAAATTAGGATATTCTTTATAAGAAGTATATATATATATAATATAAGTATATTATTTTCTATAGATAAATATATTTTATATAATACTTTATATTATTATATAGTTATTACTATTAAATATTATTATATAGCTCTCCAATATCATTTTTAATTCTCGATGTAACACCGGGGCTATCGCTTAAATATAATTCATTATTAATTATATATATAAATATTAATATATATATAATATATTATTTATATATATTTTATAATATTTATATATACTATATTATTATATAATTATTTTATATTTTAGCATTTCATATTATACATCATAAGCTCATAGTTTGTTATATATATTTTTATTTATAAATTATTATTATTTTTTATTTATTTTCTTGCTTGGCTAAGCTGCAATTATTTGCCCAAACTAGCGTCCTCTGTTGAACCGCAAATATAACTTTCGGGGGAGGCATTTGAGCTATCATTTAAATTTAAAAATTTAAATATTATTTTATCATATTTATTTACATAGTAGCAGAATTATTATATTTTATATATATATATATATATACTAATAATATAAATATTTTATATAATATATATATTTAATAATATTATATATATATACTCAGACGCCAATGCCATTGAATACAACTCCATTACAGTTATATTTTATAATATATTATTATTATATATTTTATCATTTTATAATTATTATTATTATTATTATATATAATATTATTAATATCAATATTTTTCATACTTTATATTAATTGTTCTTATTCTTCCCTTATATTATTATCATTTATATTCTACATAATTCTTGTTGGCTAACAGACGGCATTATTCCCAAACTGCGCTGCCTCTGTGGCGCAAATGCACTTTCGGAGGAGCATGAGCTATCATTTAAATTAAATTTAGATTTTTTTACTTTATTCATGAATAATTAAGAACTACTAATATAAATTTATATAATATATTATTATAGATATTTATTTCATATATTTATGTGATATAATTTTATATATATATATTTATATATCTCAGACGATTCGCTGACTCATATAATCTCTTTCCTCATTATATTATTATTATTTATTATTTTATCTTTTTTACAATTATTCTTTTTTCTATTAATTTTTATGATCTATCTTATTGTTATTTTTTATTTTTTACAATAATTCTTATTTTATTATTATCATATTTTTCTTTAGAAACTTATTAATATAACGAATTTCACATGACATTCAGATGTTACAGTAGGCATTTTCGTAACGAAATCAGTGCTGCTTCTTTCACGGGCAATGCAACTTCGAAGCAGCATGGACCATCTTTAACAATATAATATTTATATCTATATATATAGTATTATTACTATATATATAATATATTTTTAATTTATAATTAATATACTTATTTATATATACTATATATATATATAGTATATATAGTAATATTTTAGAACAACGAGAAAAGACAAAAAACAGTAGAAAGAAGAGAGGATGCAGCTCATGAAAGGGTGAAAATTATAGTCTCAAGCCTTAGATTTTCAATACTTTATTTAATTTTTAAGATTCCTGATGTATATTTTAAGTGTAAACTTTATGTTTATATTTTAATTTATAAATATTTTAGTATTTCATATTTTATTTTGTATTTCTCGTGCGTTTTTTACCGCCTCTGATTTCACGTGGTGTTTTCATGCTTCATTGAGTTTCCTGATGCGTTTACCTCCTTGCTTACTACGTTGGTATTCAATGATTCACGTGGGTTCCGAAATGTTTTATCGCCACTGACTCCTATCTGCGCATATTTTCTGCTTTTTACTCCTAGCTTGCTCTTTGTGGGTATTTGATCTCACTAGTTCCTGAGCGTTACTTACATCCTCGTTCCAGTGTGGGTGTTTTCCCTCTCATGTTCTTACTATGGAATATTAACTACAAGACACATCAAAAAAAACGATTTACCATCCAGCAAGCAACCAATACAATACTGACTGCAGACTATGCAGTTGGATAGTAAAGAATGATAGGTAGTATGCATTTGTAAAATAAGTTATTTTAATTTAACCTCAGCAGGTAACTCCTTAACAAAAAACATTACAACAACAAACAAGAAGAAAAAACACACCGAGCTGCATTCGGATTACGTATAAAGGATAATATGACATGATGCTTGTAAAATTTGAAACATATACATGACAGGGCCCTCCCATGGTGCTGATCGACAACAACCGCGAGAAGTCAACTATATATCTATATTATATTAATATATTTATATAATATATTTATATATATAAATATTATATTTTTTTCTAATATTTATATCTTTAATATATATATATATATATAATATATATAATAATTATCGATATTAATAAAGTTATGACCTTTCTTTTAAAATATTATTATTTTTCTATGATTATTATATTATTATTATTATTATTTAGTATTAATATTATATTATTATTTATTTTATGATTTTATTACCACGTACATCGACATGTCAACAACAAAAATCAACTAGCACGCCTAAAACCAGGCGGGTGGACTGTTGAGCTTAAGAAAAGATTATTCACATTCAAATAAATTTAAAGATATAAGATTACCATCATAGTTCTAATAGGGGATTTCAAGCATGCAGACATTTATTGTATGAAGGTACTTATGGTGCACAGCACACATGCACTTAAATATGTGTTAAAAGAATTCACTAAATGAAATAAGATTATCTAAATAAATATTAACATATAAATATATAATAATACATATTTATCTTATATAAATTATATAATATATAAATTATATTATATGTATATTATAAAACAGTAAATTTTATGTGTGTGTAATTTTAGTAGAATGTATATAGTTTTATTTTAAACTTATTAAAAATTACATTTCTTATCCTCTATTATTTTTAAGCAAAAGATCCAGAGACCCGAGCAGGAAAAGCGGAACTAAGCGGAAGGGACTTACCGGCAACTGGAAGGCGACGGATCGGCAGCCAAGGTGCGAATTCGATCCTAGTTCGATCCTAGGTGATTCTAGAAGTTCCCTCCTTGAAGGCTATGCCGTGAGTTGTGACTTTTTTTTTAGAAAAAAAAGTGGAATATTCGAATTTGATTCCTGAAAAGTGAGTAAATAATTTGACACAAATACATGCACGATAATATATAACAAAATTAGTTAATAATTATATATAGTATATATAATATATTTTTTATATTATTATATTTTATATATAAATAGATAATATTATTACTAATATATTATATATAACATAATATATTTATATCTGATTCTAAAACCAAAAAATTATTATCTATAGTCTCACGACTTCATTTAATATTTTATTATTATTATTCATTATATTATTTATATTATTTTTTATTTTTTATTATGTTTCACCACACCTACGTAAAGACATTATCATCTGGCAAAAACAAAGCAATATTTTTGAATCGAGTATAATAGTGCAAAAAAATAAGTCTCAATAGAGTTAAAAGATAATATATATTTCACCAATTCAAATGATAAGTTATAGAGATTAGGAGATTAATAGGCATCACAAGAGCTATTATGGAGATTAACAATTCATCCAGCACCCAAACATACGATAGAAATAATGCCCTTCCAAGACAAACAGCCACGTTATATAAAGAACTCCCAAGATAACATTAAAAAGTTCTTTGGCACTATTAGATCTTATTTCATTATTCTGGTTTGTTATTTTGTGTTGTGTTTTTTTGTTGTGTGAGTTGTATTGTTCTTTTTGTCTTGTTTTTTGTGTTTTGTTGTTGTTGTTGATTATATATTATTATTATTATTATTATTTTTTTTTATTATTATTATTATTATTTTATTATTCTTATTTATTTTTAAATTTATTTTAAATTTTATTATTATATTTTATTATTATTTTATTATTATATTATTATTATATTATTAGTTTATTATAATTCTTTTAAATAGTATTTATTATTATTTTATTATTTATTGATAATTTTGTTATTTTTATATTTTATTAATTATTATTAGATTATATATTAATATTATTGTTTCGTTTTCCTTGATTTTAAAGTTTATTTGAGCAAAGGGAAGAAAAACATTTGTATGTTTTTATATAATTTTTGTTATTACTTGGTTTTTTAAACACTGACAATTCGTAAAACGAACGCTGTATTTAAAACTTGAAAAACAATTTACGTTATTATTTTATTTTTAATTGGAAAACTTTTGAATAGATAATTGATTTTAAATTATTTTTGCAATATCTATTTAAATTATTATTATTTAATTTTAAGTTGACAAATGTATTGCATACAACCATATAAAATACAAATTGCTTTACTGTAAACAAAAAAAAAAAAAAAAAAGACAAAGTCTTTAATTTAATAAACACGTTTTTACGGACCTAATCTATTTAAAATCCATAAATACACCAAAGCCGTAGCCATGTTTTCAAGACCCAAAACGAACTCCATAAGCATATATACCGAGGGACACCCCTCTTCCTATCAGTTATTGCTTTAATGCTTGTACTATTAGCAAACTTAAATGAAGAAGCTAAACTTGTACTTTTAACTAATTATCTGAAATTTCAAGTCCTTTGTAGATTATATACAATTAAACTCTAGATGTTACTTGCTCTATATATATATATATACTGTTATATATATATATCTTATATTATATATAATAATATATATAATAATAATATATATATATATATATAATAATAGTATATATATATTATTATTATATATATGGAATAAGCTATATAAAAAGCACACTTATTCATTAATAACTTTTACATAACTAACTAAAATAGTATTGGATACATATTTTGGTAATAGTACGCTTGAAGTATGTTAGATATCGATATTTGGAATAGATAATCGATTTTATTATTTCACCATACAAAGTGCAAGGGTTTTCAATAACACTTGCCCTATATATATTATAAATATGATATAAATATATAAATTTATTATATTATATATAATATATATAGTATATATAATAGCTAATATATATATATATTAATATACTATATATATATGGTAATAGTATATATACACTTAAAAAAAATTATTTTCTTGTCATAGTAAATTGACATGCGATGCATAAATGGTGAATTCTTTTTATGTTTATTTTTGCGGCTTTAATATGAATTCGAATATGAGGTTGGAATTATGTTTCTTTCCTATCTTGGATGCAATCTGATTCCGCCAAATCTCTCTATGTTTGGGTGTTATCATGAGTGGGATCTACAAATTCAACGTGTGTTAAAGTTAATTTTGATCCTTCTTTCGTTTAAGGACTTATCGTTAGCTTTAATCCCAACGCTTACGAGTTGCTTTCGTAGTATATTTCTGTATTATTGATAAGTAAGTTTACATCTCGATTTACTGGACAATGAACGTTATCTTTGTTCCGGTCAATCCACCGAATCGAATTCCTGTATTGCTACCTCGATTGTATTACTTTTCCCAATCTTGGCTTGTCAATTTCCTAAATATTGTCTCTACCGCCGTATGATTGGTTATGAAATATATTAAAGCAAAACTCTCCTAGTAGTACAATCAACAACTATTTCAGGCTTTATTGTTCTGGTTCTATTAATAAATTTTCTGTTCACGGATGAAATCCAATACTGAAAAAAATTCACATTTTAACCTTAGTATTGTTTTCGAAACTGAACCTTTACATTTCGAAATTATAATGCATTTCTTGCTGTTTCTTGATACCGTTACTATAACTGTTTTTTTGACCACATCTATTCTTTGCCCCCCCCAATCGACCAACATACTGTTACATTTTCTGCAAGTTGGATTTTCACACAAATATATGTGTTTCATACAGGAAATTAATTGAACTTCTTTCACAAGCAAAGAAAGTTTTAAGTATTTTTCATAAAGAAAAGCATACGAACTTAACTGCTTTAATTGAAGGCCATGTTGAGATGCAACTATTCTATTCATGCTTTATATATTTAATGAAAATTGGTTACTGTTTAAGAGATTAAGTTGTCTTTCAGTTGAATGCATGTTTTGATGTATCAATTTCAATTAACAAAGAAAATATTGCAATCGATATCTTTTGCTCAATTTGACATGGAAATAATGATTTGATATATTATGAAAGAGCTAATAGGGATTTTTAAGACATTTATGCACGCATGTAGAGAAGTTATGCAATTCTGTAAGAGCTTTTTAAAGTGCTTCTGCACCACATTTAAATAAATAGGTGATTGCTCATCTACTCTTATTGTAACGCATAATTTGGCCCTTCTCCAGACAGGAAAGATCCAAGGTCGAGAGAGCTGAGAATGTGATGAGGAGCGAAAGCGAGTGCCTCTGCCAACCACGCAAGCTGTTAGCTAGAATCCGCGCAATGGAGTTTTAAGAATAGGCGTGCCAATAATATTATTGTTTTAGTACAATGCTTTAGAGTAATTGTAAACGATTGTGCCTAAAGAGTCTGCCCATTTATTAAATTGCAACCATCATTTGTCAATTATCAATCCACTGATAAAATAAAACTCGAAAATTGTAACTATATACCACGGTATTTATTGGCAGTATTTATTTATTGTGGAAATTGATCGACACTATTTTATTATTATATAATATAATATATATATATATTATTATAATATAATTATATTATATATATACTTATATATATACCAGCCGAGTAGAGAGAAATCTATACTATTTAATTACATATATATATATATATTTATTATATATATAATATAATATATTTATATAATATGGTATACTAATATTAATATATATATCTATTAATATATTATAATAATGTTATATATATATATCACAGCCCGTTAGGGGCTATATATATAAGTATATATAATATATACATATACTTATATATAATTTATATAATATTAGTATATTATATAATCATATACTATTTATATAAATCACAGTAATTTGGAAACAATATAAATTATTATAAAATGATATCCCTCTTTATATACTATATATTACATGTTATATAATATTATCAGACCATTAGGGGTCAGCGACGCGCCCCGCGAAACCCAATAACAAGAGCGGGACCATAGTAGAAAAATTTTTTTTTTTGAAACCGTCACGATCGCAGGATCAGGGTATCTCAGCTCCTGGAACGACAGGGTAGACTAATTTCCCTTCCGAGAGTTCCCGGACCCTCTTTGTATTTGGTGTCGCGGGAGGTTCCTCCGCCCTCCTGGGTATGGAAGTTCCCCTGTTCACCGTCGGCTCAAGACCTAATGGGCCGTGTATTATATATATAATCTATATTTATATAGTATATATATAATATTATCTAATTAACAGAAAATATGAAATATTATGTAGAGATATGAATTAGGCTGTGAACGTAATTATATAATAGTAATATATTATATATATATATATAAATATATATATATTAAAATTAAATATGTACATTATATTATATCTATATATAGTAGTATATATAATCTGAAAGTTTCTGTGAAATTATGTACTTATACTAGTATTATATATATATATCTTATATATATATATATATAGATATATATATAACCATATTGCTCTTATATATATTTATATAAAATATATAATATACGATTTATTATAATATTCAATGTTTGACCTTTTGTTTAATTTTCTATAAAATTTAATTTAAATACAATTGTTAATATATACGTAAATTTAAAATATTCATTTTTGAAAAAAATTATTTAATAGAAATTTTGCGAATCCAGCGGTCACTCTTAGGTTCGAACAAACCTATATTATGGGAACAAAATATCCGATAATTTTACGATGTCCGGAAAAAACGATCGATATGATCGATTACCTCAAAAGATATTACTATATTTTTTAACATTAATATATTTACAGTTAAGTTAAATTATACAATATATTTAATGTGGTTATTAATATATATACATTACACATCTGCTTGTGCCTTTAGAGCTTATTTTAAACGTTCTAATCTTTACATAATATGCCAATTTTGCTCTTCTCTTAGCTAATCTTATTTCGTCATACAATCATTAGCACTAATGTAAAAATTACCTCTGATTCATAGTATGTTTTACGTTGGACTCGCAGTTACCAACTTCCTCGCATTGTTCTCTATTAATAGTATGAATTCTCTGTTACATATATAGATTTATAAGTTTCATATTAGTTCAAAATCCTCGGTCAACTTTTAAGGCCGTGTTATTCATGTATAACATTGTAATGGTTAGTACATAATGTAGACATCCGTTTCTTCATTGCATTAATACTCCCCATGCGTACCTCTGAATATATTTTATCTGTATTCAGTACAAAAAATAGGAATCCTATGATGTCTTCAAATACTTCTGTTCCACTACACTTTTCCCCATAGTCGAACTTCCATTCTGTTGTGTTTAGATGTTAGAAGGATAGGGTAAGTTGTTTGGTCTGGTTTCTCGCTTTGGAAATAACTGTTTTATGTCCAGTTTAATACATTTTTTGGTTTAAGCTTAGTTAATTCAACCTTTCAGCATTTTAATAACAAGTATTGTCTGTGCTTCATAAAAAAGTTGACTATTATTTGGTGAATGATTAGTACACATGAAAATTCAAATCCGTTGGGGTTTCTTTTATTAAGATTGAAACCTCGCACCTCTGGGATCTTGATTTACCATATGTTTAATGTCTTGTATGTAATCTGTTAAGACGATCCTTGGTAACACGCTAATACACTTAGTGAATATTTACAGTTTTAGACGACCACAAAATTGTTTTCAACTTTAATATCTAAAACGATTGATTTTAAGTTTAGACCAGGTTATTAACATTCCCTGTCAATCAAGTCCTTAGAGATAAGTATTTTGTCATCACCATAAATTCAGGCGATAAGAGATAAGGGTATTAACCATCAAATGATCCTGATGACGTAGTTTTTCAACCCATCGCAGGATGCGTAATGGAAGGATCTCCGTCCAATAAAGAAAGGAACACTCTCTTT
>JABUQX010100536.1:32500-40904 GCA_015478945.1 Trachelipus rathkii | reverse complement strand
TTTGATGTTACTGGTACTGCTTTAACCTTTATGCTTTACTGGCTTTAACTCATGTTTTACTGCTTTAACTTCTGCTTTAGCTGTATAACTCTGCCTGCAATGGTTTCGAACTCATATATTTTATTAACATTATGTTTTTCTTTTATTTTTTTATTTTGTTTTAATACTTTTTATTTATTATTCTCTATTTTTATTTTTGTTTTAATACTTGTTTTTATTTTTAATTTGTACTGTAAGAATAAAAACACACAGAGTTTCGGTATATAAACATTTTTATTTTAATAAACATTTCTGTACGAAATTTTAATTAAAAACATATCTTTTACATACGCGCAGCAAGTTAAAGCAGTAAAACATAGAGTTGTGTAATTACCTAACACCTAGGGGATTAGTAAGCTTTTGTTTTTCTGCTTTACTCTTTTAACTTTCTGCTTTACTGCTTTAACTCATGTTTTACTGCTTTAAGCTTTAATGCTTTAATGCTTTAACTCTGTTTACTGCTTTTAACTCTCTGCTTTATTACTGTTTTTAACTCTCTGCTTTACTTCTTTAAACTCATATATCTAATTAACATTATGTTTTCTCTTATATAGTTTTATTTTGTTTTATACATTATATTTGATTATTTTCTATTCATTTTTTGTTTAAATCTTTTTTTATTTTTAATGTTGTATTAAGAATAAAATCACACAGAGTTTCGGCCATATAAAAACATTTTTATTTAATAAAATTGTACGAGAATTAATTAAAAACTATACTTTACATACCCTTAAAAGCAGTAAAGCATAAAACAATAGAGGTGTTATTACCCCTAACACCTAGGGAATAGTATGCTTTGTTTTTACTGCTCTTACTGCTTTATACTTTCTGCTTTACTGCTTTAACTCATGTTTTACTGCTTTAAAACATATATTTAACTGCTTTACCTTTCTGCTTTACTGTTTTAAACTCATATATTTATTAACATTATGTGGTTTTAAGTGAATTAATACAATGAAGCAGATTTTTATTACTTATTTTTATTTACTCTGCCCATTTTTTTTATTATTTTCATTTTTTTTATTTTTATTATTTTTTATTTAATACTTAGTGTTATTTACTCATGCCTAATTTGTTATTATAATTTAGAACACACATACACACACAAACACACGCACATCACACACAAACACACACACACACATACACTTACACTTATATACACACATCACTATGCCACTTATACACACACATTCACTATGACAATTACATTTACCCATAGACACTTACATTTACACTTATACACATGTGGTCCCACACACACCACAGCACACACACACACACACACACACACCATTCTCTTTGACACTTACATTTGTCCATAGACATTACATTTACACTTACACTCACACACAGATTTTACTTACAGACTGAACAGATCTTACTTCACAACTCCAAGATTTATCTTTACACTCCCACACAGATTTTACTTACACACGACAGATTTACTGTACACTTGCACACAGATTTATACAGACACACACACACACACACACCACACACAACCCACGCAAACTCACTTACACATATAGCGTTATAATTTATTAAAACATTCTTTTATGTTTTAATTAAACACGTACATTATATTACTCATTCAAATACAAATCAAAAGTTATTTCAAAGTTTCTTAACACTTTTAATTAATAAATCAATCATTATCTTTGAACAAGAATTTATTATTAACTGTTTAATTACTTTTTTGTTTATACATTTTTATTAACTATCAAGTTTAAAAATAACTTTTTACTAAAAATTTTTATGAAATTTTAATTTTAAAAACATATATTTTTACGTACCTTAAAGCAATAAATCAGTAAGGTCAGCCCCAGCACCCCTCTACACCACACAGCTATGCCACGTTTTGTTCTCTTTACTTACTGCTAAAATATAAATCTTTAGCCATGTAAATAAGTAATATAAAAATAACAAAATCAGTTCTTCTCTGCTAACATACATGTATTTTATTAAAAATCATTCTAGTTTTTATTTAAAATAAAAATTATTCACTTACATTTATATTATTCGTTCTTGATCATTTCAAAAATAATTTCAAGTTTTTTAAATATTCGGGTTTTCTTTATTATTATTATTATTATCTATGTACATTTGACAAATCCATCACGAGAAAACACAACTACCCGCACTCCTTACGATCGAACTGACCTCGTCCTCTCTGTAAAATGGTTGAACATAACTACTTTATGGTCTAAATTTAGGATATCCCTTTTTGTACCCGGGGCGATTTAAGCCTAATTCAAGGTCAAAATATATTTCAAAACTGACCTTTTTCTGTAAAATTTGGTGCAATAATAAATTTAGGCCTAATTTTAGGCCTAAATTTAGGATAATACCTTTTTGTAGCGGGCTAACTTTAATCCTAATACCCAAGGTCAAAAGGTATTTTCGTATAGACAAGAATCATTGTTTATTATTATTTTTATAAATATATTTCCAACTTGAAACATGCTGGATCGGTAAGATTACCTTTAAGCAGGTAAAAAGGAAATGTTTTCCTTACTTGTGATTGGTCGGGGTACTTATCCTTATCTCTATAATGCCTCGCTATTGTGATGGTTCGAGAAACTTAATTTTATCTCGTCCTTTTGAAAATTCAACTTTGTTCTTTAACACTTGTTATTTGAGCAGGTGTGTGTTTTATTATCTTTTAGACCCAAACTCATTTTAAAATCATAGTCTTTTTAGCTGTTAAGCGGTGCACAAGTTATCTGATTTGTATTAAAAGTGTTTTATTTTTACTAAGTGTAAATCATATTTATAATAAATACTTACATTGAGGAATATTATTAATTTCACTAGAATAGATAATAATTAATTCACTAGTTCATAAACTAACCACCAGGGCTCAGCATCAGCCCCACCCGCAAAGCAGCCAACCCCGCACCCGCCGCGTCCCGCCCGATCGCGTCCCCGCCCGCCGCGTCCCGCCCGCCGCGTGCGCCCGCATGGCGCAATATTTCCGCGTCCCGCCCGCCGCGTGGCGCCCGCAGGCGCAATATTCCCGCCGGACTTATTATTTACGAACACGCATACACACATACACGCCAACACATACACAACACAGCACACACACACACAACACACACCACACACACACACACACCCAACACACCACACACACACACGCACACCGACACTCATTACACAGTATAAACATATAATTTATTACAAACATTTTATTTTTATTTTAATATTATAGCTATAGTGTTTATTTACTTCATGTGAATATATGTTTTTATTATTTAGACGACACATACACACACACTCACCACCACACACATACACTTTTACTTACATTCATACACACACCACACACACACACACCTAAAACACAAACACTTACACATATACCGTATAATTTATTAAAACATTTTATTTTTATTTTAATTATTATACTAGGGTTATTTACTTCCAGCCTATTGTTATTCTTATTTAGAACACACATACACAAACACGCACACACACACATCCACACACCATCACACACACACACAACTCCACGCACACTCACTTACACACATGCCGTATAATTTATTAAAACATTTTAATTTTGTTTTTTTTATTTTATTATACCTTAGTGTTATTTACTTCATGCCTATTTGTTATTATTATTTAGACACACACTCACACACACATACACACACACAACACATATATATACCACCCCCTCGATATTTTGATCCCTCAACTTTTGATGCCTCAGCTTTTGATGCTCAACTACCATGGCTCAGTTTTGATACCTCAGCTTTTGATGACCTCAGTTTGATGCCTCAACTTTAATAACTTAGCTTTCGGTACCTCTGCTTTAGTGGTTCATCTTTGATGACTCATCTTTGTTGGCGGTCCATCTTTTGATACCACCTATATTTGATGATTCAGCTTTATAAAGCAGTTAACTTACATAGACACATACAACTTAACACTTTATACACACACACATTACACTATATTCTTTATTCACACATACACACATCAACATAGACACTTACGTTTCACCCATAAGACAACTTAACAACTCCCACAACACACAACAAATATATATATATCATATACTTATATTATATATATTCTATATATATATATATTATATTAATATTATATATTAATTATATATATTATATATATCTTCATTCGCGCGGGAATATTTGCGCCTGCGGGCGCACGAGGCGCGGGCGGGAACGCGGAAAATATTGCGCCATCGGGCGCAGCGGCGGGCGGGGACGCGGCCGGGCCGGGGACGCGGCGGGTGCGGTTGGCTGCCCCTTTGCGGGTGGGGGCTCAATGCTGAGCTGGTGGTTTAGTTATGAACTAGTGAATTAATTATTAATCTATTCTAGTGAAATTAATTAATTATTCCTCAATGTAAGTATTTTATTATAACTATGATATACACTTAGTAAAAAGTAAAACACTTTTAATACAAATCAGATAACTTGTGCAACGCTTAAAGCTAAAATGACTATGATTTTTAAAATTGAGTTTGGGTCTAAAGATAATAAAACACACACCTGCTCTCAAATACAAGTTTAAAGAACAAAGTTTAATTTTCAAAAGACGATAAAATAATCTCGACCAATCACATACGAAGTCATATAGAGATAAGAATTACCCCGACCAATCACAAAGTAAGGAAAACATTTCCTTTTTACCTGCTTAAAGGATCTTACCGATCCAGCATGTTTCAGTTGGAAATATATTTTTAAAAATAATAATAACAATGATTCTTGTCTATACGGGAATTACCTTTTGACCTGGTATTAGGATTAAATTAGCCGTCTACCAAAAAGGATTATCCTAAATTTAGGCCTAAATTTAGGCCTAACTTGTAGTATTGCACCACATTTTACAGAAAAAGGTCAGTTTGAAAATATTTTGACCTGGAATTAGGCTTAAATCGCCCCGGGTTACAAAAGGATTATCCTAAATTTAGACCTAAAGTAGTTATTTCAACACATTTTTTAGTAGGAGCGAGGTCAGTTTCGTATCTGTAGGAGTGCGGGTAGTTGTGTTTTTTCGTGATGGATTGTCAATGGTTACATAGAATAATAATAAATAAATAAAGAAAACAGGAAATTATTTAAAAACTTTTGAAAATATTTTAGTTAACACCGAGTGAATAATATAATGTAAGTGAATAATTGTTTTTTAATAAAAACTTTAGAATGAATTTTAATAAAATACATGTTATGCTTGCAGAGAGGAACTTATTTTGTTATTTTTATACTTTAATTGCATGGTTAAAGATGATGTAAAGCAGTTAGTTCAAGAGAACAAAACGTGGCATAGCTTGTGTAGAGGGGTGCTGGGGCTGACCTTACTGAATTTTTATGCTTTAAACGGTACGTATAATATGTTTTTATAAATTTCATAAAATTTTAGTAAAACGTTATTTTAAAACTTGATAGTTATAAAATTTATAAACAAAAAGTATTAACAGTTATATAAATTCTTGTTCAAAGATAATGATAAGAATTTATTATAGAAGTTTTAAGAAACTTTGAATAATTTTAGTTATATTTAAATGAGTAATATAAATGTACGTGTTTATTAGAACATAAAATGTTTTAATAAATTTATAACGTTATATGTGTAAGTGAGTGTGCGTGGGTGTGTGTGTGTGTGTGTGTGTGTGTGTGTGTGTGTTAAATCGGTGTGCAAGTGTAAGTAAATCTGTGTGTGTAAGTAATCTGTGTGTGAGTGTAAGTAATCTGGTGAGTGTAAGTAATCTGTGTCAGTGTAAGTAAATCTGTGTGTGAGTGTAAGTGTAAATGTAAGTGTCTATGACAATGTAAGTGTCATAGTGAATGTGTGTGTTGTGTGTGTGTGTTGTGTGTGTTGTGTGTGTGTGTGTGTGTGTGTGTGACCACATGTGTATAAGCTGTACAATGGTAAGTGTCTAGGGTAAATTGTAAGTGTCATAGTGAAGTGTGTATAGTGTCATAGTGAATGTGTGTATAAGTGTAAATGTGTTGTGTGTGTGTGTGGTGTGTGGTGTGTGTGTGTTTGTGTGTGTATGTGTGTTCTATAATAAATGATAACAATAGGCATGAAGTAATAACACTTAAGTATAATAAAAATAATAAAATAAAATAATAAAAATAATAAATAACATAATAAAAATAAATAAAATAATATAAAATAAATAAAAAGTATTAAAAACAAATAAAAAAGATAATGTTAATAATATATGAGTTAAAACAGTAATACAGAAAATTTAAAGCAGTAAAGCAGAAAGTTAAGCAGTAAAACATGAGTTAAAGCAGTAAAGCAGAAAGTTAAAGCAGTAAGACATGAGTTAAAACAGTAAAACATCCCCTAGGTGTTAGGTATTAACACCTCTATTGTTTTAAAAAAAAAACTTTGCTTTTTTTAACTGCTTTTAATTTATGTAATATGTTTTTTAATAAAATTTTCGTACAATTTTTATTAAAATAAAAATGGTTTAATATGGCCGAAACTCTGTGTGTTTTTTATTCTTACATTACAAATTAACAAATAAAAAAGTATTAAAACAAAATAAAAAATAGAAATAATAAAATAAAAAGTATTAAAACAAAAATAAAAATATAAAAGAAAACATAATGTTTAATTAAAGAAAACGAGTTAAGGCAGTAAAGCAGAGAGTTACAAACAGTAAAGCAGAGAGTTAAAGCAGTAAAACATGCATTTTAAAGCAGTTAAGCAGAAAGTTAAAGGCAGTAAAACATGAAGTTAAAGCAGTAAAGCAGAAAGTTAAGCAGTAAAGCAGTAAAACAAAGGCATACTAATCCCCTAGGTGTTAGGTAATAAGACCTCTATTGATTTACTGACTTTACTGCTTTAAGGTATGCAAAGTATATGTTTTAATAAAATTTCGTACAATTTTTGTATTAAAATAAAATGTTTATAATAAGCCGAAACTCTGAGTGTGTTTTTAATTCTTTTACATTACCATTTAAAATTTACAAACATGATTTAAACAAAAATAAAAATAAAAATACAAATAAATAAAACCTTAAACAAGGTAAACATATAAAAAAAACAATGTCGATCATATATATAATATACGCAATTTAGCAGAGAGTTAAAACAGTAAAACAGCATATAGGTTAAAGCAGTAAAACATGAGTTAAGCAGTAAAGCAGAAAGGTTAAAGCAGTAAAGCGAGTAAACAAAGGCATACTACAATCCCCTAGGTGTTTAGGTAATCAACACCCTCTTCATTGTTTTACTGGCTTTAACTGCTTTACAGGTCATGTAAAGTATATGTTTTTAATAAAATTTCGTTTTAACAAATTGGTAGTAAAACATGAAATGTTACATATCAAAGAAGTCTGAATTGTGTTTCGTTTTACATAAAAGTTGTCAAAGAATTTATAAATTAAAAAGTATTAAGTGAAAGTATTAAGTAAAAATAGTGTTAATAAAATATATGTTTTAAACAAGATGCCTGTCAAGAAATTAAACTTTTTCTATAGTTAAAGTGTAATTTAATAATATATGTTTAAAGTATGAAATAAAAATGAATGAATCGTAGTATTTTTGAAACGAAATTCTTTGAAATGTTTAAAGTATGAAATAAAATGAATGACTTATTGTAATATATCATTTTTCATTCGCGCGCGGGTCGCCACCTGTGGGTGCCGGGGCCCTCCATCCTTTGGGGGAGGGGGCATGCCTGCGCCTGGTGGGGCCAAGCTTATGAACTTGGGTAAGACAATTAATATTAAGCTCTGTTCTAATTTGATTGTGGGTAGGAGATGGGAGCCGAGTCAAAGATGATTTCACTCAAAGTGAATCATCAATATAGATGGTCTCAAAGATGACGGCATCAAAGATGACGTCAAAGATGAACATTCAAAGTTGAGGCATTAATGCTGAGCATCAATGCTGAGGCATTAATCGACGCATCAATGCTGCCGGCAAAATTAATGCTGGAGGCATTTATGCTGGGTATCAAGTTGAGGCATTAAATGCGAGGCTTCAAATATCGAGTGTGGTGAGTGGTAAGTGTAAGTGGCATCTGCCGTGTGGGTGTGAGTGTAAGTGTATATGGTTTAATGTAAGTTTCTATGGAGAGTGTAAGTGCTTATAAGAGTCATAGTGTGTATAAGTGTTAGAAAAGACTAACTTCATAGTAGGAAGCATCTAGCAGATTGTAATATAACACCAATCGATTTTTCCGCCCTCCAAAATTTACCTTATTACCTAGGGGTAGACACCCATATTAGGCTATTCGGGGTTCAGGGGAGGCTAGAAAAGGCTTTCGAAAAAAGTGGCACTCAGTTTGGCACTATGTGGGCACTCACTTGGCAACTATGTGGCACTTCACTTGGCAACTATGTGGCACCTCACTTGGCAAGCTCAT
>JABUQX010100536.1:22500-27500 GCA_015478945.1 Trachelipus rathkii | reverse complement strand
TTAGAATGTTGAGTTCATCTCAAAAACGATCAGGGATACGGGTAGGGCACTACACTGCACCAACTGCTCGTAGTTATTCTGGATATCTAAAAATAATAAGAGACTGTTCAATGCTTATATATTGGGAATTAGAGGAAAGTCATTAGAGGGGACGAACATTGAAATCACCAAGAATGATGATTTTAATGAAACGACAAGAAGAGAGAATGAGTTTGTGTTCTATTTTAGAATTTAATTAGCTAGTAGCTAGTAGTAGAAGAAGTTAGGATATTCAATTGAGTTAGCAGGTAGATAAATTTTAATTGAAGATTAGCAAGAGATCCTGAGCCATAAGGTATTAAGGGATACTGTCAGTGGCGTATCCAGAATTTTTTTTCGGGGGGGGCCAAACAAAAATCGTTCTTTATATATATATATATATATATATATATATATATATATATATATATATATATATATATATATATATATATATATATATATATATATATATATATATATATATATATAAAGAGAAGAACAAAATATATATATATATATAAAAATGAAAGGACAAAATATTAAATTACTAGAAAATGGGAAGAATTTATATGAATTACTATAATCATCCTACCTAAATTGTTAAATTTAATCTCCTGACATGAGAGTGAGCGAAGTCCGAGATAACATCTTCAATTTTTATTTCAATATTTCGATGTATGTAGAGGAGGGCAAGTCCAATAAGTCTTTCATCTCCAATAGTATTTCTCAAGTAGGTTTTCAGAAGTCTTAATGTTTAAAAGCTTCTTTCTACTGAAGCATTAAACACGGGTAAATTCCAGTATTTGCAAAAAGATGTAAATATTTGGAAATTGTGACTGCGAACAAGAAACTAGTCCATCTATTGGGGTATTTGGGCGACCTGTGCTGTGATGTCATTTCAACTCCCAAAAATCCAGTTCTGATTTTACTAAATCTTCATTGGGCTTTCAGAGATCTTCCTTGTAAATGACCACACACAATATTTTCTTCTCATATGGCACATTACACCGTTCGGTATGACAAATTGCAAAAGAAGAACTTCTCTCCTAATGTTGATATTAAAATCATCCAAAAATGGTATAAAAATGGATGTGCGATAATAAATCTGTGGGTCGGAAGTAGGAATATTGGGTCTGTATTTTTGGAATTTGTCAATTTTTAGTACAGCAATTTCAATACTTAGTTCAGATTCAGATGCGCTTACACATTCTCCAAAAATCAGGTGAAATTCTAATTTGCATTTTCTCTGTGGTTTCAGAGTTTAAGTGTTTAAAATTAATTTATTGTAGAAATAAATGTCTCTCTCAAAAGTGCCACTTTCTCTACTTTATATTCATGGATATATAAATTCTAAATTCATATTCTCAAATCTTTCTTACCAGTGTCTTGATGGATGTTTTATAATTATCTACATATTCACTAATTTATTCCATAAAGCAGTCAAGCAGATGATATTAAGAAATCTTTTATCTCATCCATCTCTCATCTTTTATCTTATCCAGGCTTTATATATATATATATATATATATATATATATATATATATATAAATATATATATATATATATATATATATACTCATAGAAAAAGCTTCACATTTATATATATGTATTTATCTCTCCTTATAAATATATATATATATATAACGCTGCTGCTATATATATATATATATATATATAACTGCTGCTGCTGCTGTATATATTGCTGTTGTTATATACCGTGGCTCAATCTGTAAAGTGACTGAGTCGAGGAGGAAGGCCAGGTTCGAACCCTCGTCCAGATCCTAGGTACCAATTACCTAGAGAAGTCCCCTCCTAGAATAGGGCTATGCCCATGAGGTGCGAACTTTTAATAAAAATAAATAAAAATTATATATATATATATATATATATATATATATATATATATATATATATATATATATATATATATATATATATATATATATATATATATATATATATATATATATATATATATTAAAAAAAATATATATATATATATATATATATATATCCTATATATACTATATATATATATATATATATATATATATATATACACTAACAAATAATAAATAATAATATTAAATTGTATTATATAATATATATATATTTATGTGTGTATAATAATATGTGTATATATATATATATATATATATATATATATATATATATATTATAATAAAAATAATAATATGTGATAATATAACTTTTAAATAAAAGAATAAAGAATAAAAGAGATAATATGTAATAATAATTTAAAATATATATATATATATCAATATAATAATATATAATAATAATAATAATATACTATATATAATAATAATAATATCAAGAATATGTAATGCAATATCACAATTTTTCAAAAATGACAATTATATCTAATATATATAACAATATATGTATGTATATATGTATAATAATAATAATATATACATATATATATACTCTATACTATATATATATATATATATATGAACGAAAATTCGCCATTACACATAGTAAAAAGGAGAAAAGATAAAAATAGGCTTTATCAAACTGTTGCTTCACACCAACCGCCGAGGAGGAGCGAGGATGAAGCTTTTGATCAAATCTCGTGAGGAAATACAAAAAGACAAAAAAAGTCTTACCAAAACTGTCGAATGAATACTAAATTAGGTCCAGGTCAGGGTTAAAGTTCTGCAGAGAAAGGACAGTGACAGGTAGTTTTTCAAGGCACGATGACACCCCATAACTGTTTAATATTATATATATATATATATATATATATATATATATATATATATATATATATATATATATATATATATATATATATATATATATATATATATATATATATATATATATATATATATATATATATATATATATATATATATACGCGCAAATATATATATATATGTTACCACCACTCACGGGCAAAGTTATATTCAAGGGGTGGATGTTATTATTAATATTATGATTATCACTACCATCACAGTTATCATCACTATTACCACCATTAATAATATTGTTATTTATTTGCTTTCGAAGTGACTAAATAATATCTTCATCCTTATCAGCTATAAATGGTTATGCTCTTCTGAAAAAAAATAGAAGCTTCGTACAATTGCCTAGCCCGCCCGCCCGTATCAGTATATCCTCAAATAGTAATCTCTTCTTCGTCAAAAAATATATCGTGTTGAACGCTGATTCCTTTATCAATGTCCGAATATTGGTTTTAACTACATGATTTAAAATCTTTGAAATGATTTCATTTATTTCTTTGTGGTGGAGTCTTAAATTCGTCCTTAATGCAGATATGATTTTCTTCGCTCATTTCGCAAGTGTCAGATTGTCAACTTACCTATTTTCTTTTACATGCACGCAGTGGTTTACCTAGAGTTCGTTCATTATTCTCTAACAACCATCTGTTGAGCAGAGATTGCTTGTTGTACCATGAAAAATATGCAGAATGGGAGATGCGTCAGGACTACACAGTTTACTCTTGACAATGAATAATGAAACTTTATATATATATATATATATATATATATATATATATATATATATATATATATATATATATATATATATATATATATATATATATATATATATATATATATATATACTCTTTCTATGTATATACTTTTACTATATATATATATATGCTCTATATATATATATATATATAGGCCCCTTTTTATTTCACGACATTTTATTTTTATGAAAGCATTTATGCATAAAAATAAAGTTATTTTTGATACTTTTAACTGTGAAGCTTAAGTATTCATATAATATCGCTGAGTGTGAATGGATGTTTACACTGTATATATATATATATATATATATATATATGTATATATATATATATATACTATTTATATATATATATATATATATATATATATATATATATATATATATATATATATATATATATATATATATATATATATATATAAAAGAACAAAAATACATATAAAAAAAAACTACAATATATATGGGAAAAGGAATACTGCATTGTTGGAATCCTGGCAAAATTTTACCGAGGAAACTTATAAAATCTCGAAAACTACAATAGCTACAGGGAAAAGAAATACATTTTTGGAATCCTTGTAAAATTTTAGTTAGGAAAATGTAAAAAAAAAAAATTAAACATAAAAATTGGCTATTTTTTTGGGAAATATATATATTATTTGTAAAGGTATTACACGGCAATGTAGGGGCTCGAGCCGACAGGGGAACACAGGGGGGACGTTTTCCATACCCCGTAGGGGAGGGCCGCGACACCCAAATACCAAAGAGCGGGGGTTCCGGAGACCCTCCCCGGAGGGGGGGAATTAGTCCTACCCCGTAGTTCCCCGGAAGGCCGAGAGACCCCGACTCCTGCCATCGGTGCGGTATACCCTTGGGGTATTCTTTAGTTAAAAAAAAAGCAAAATTTAATAGAAAGTCTATTTATTTTAACGAGTAACCAATAAAAGGTCTCTAAATAGGCTTTCTAATCATATTACTATAATTATTAACAATAATTTTTTTTTTTTTTTATTTTTTTTTTTTTTTTACATTTTCCTAACTAACATTTTACCAGGATTCCATAAATGTATTATTTTTCCCTGTAGGTATTGTAGTTTTTTTTTTTTTCCGCACAAAAATTAGACCAGCATCCCAGCAATTTTTTCCTTTTCCCTGTTCCTTTTTAAGGTCAGGATTTATTTAAAAGTATATTAAAATGTATATCTGAATTTAAAACTATTTAATTTTAACTACTATTTAATTATTATTATAAGGTATATTTTCTCTCAATAAATGTTCAAAAGAATTGGTTTTCTTAAATTTGTAACTTTTTTGTACTTCACAATAAATTGAAGATTATTTATTTCGTAAGAATATTTCTTATTTTTTAATTTAGTAGGTTAAAGCTGAATTTTTTGTTCGAATGCATTCATTTGTCAGAAAATAATAAATGTCGTGATGAAGTAAAAAA
>JABUQX010100536.1:0-7500 GCA_015478945.1 Trachelipus rathkii | reverse complement strand
CGAATTACACCGTGTATTATTGCCTACCCTAGGTTTATTGAGGTACGGGAGTCGATTGGTGATATTTTAGAGATGCTAGGGGATGCTTCCTTCTACGAGCTATTACCCTACCCCCCTTTTTCTAGCCTTTTGTCTAGCATGACATGTCCTACGTCATCGAATACACCGGTCTTAGTGTCTACCCCTAGGTATTGGGTAAGGAGAGCCGCATTGGTGTATATTAGAAGATGCTAGGATGCTTCCTTCTACGAGAGTTGCTAGGACGCTTCCTTTTCTAGCCTTTTCTTTAGCATGCATCATCCATACGTCATAGAATACACCGTATTAGTGTTCTACTCCTAGTTATAAGGGATAAGGATTCGCTTGGTGATAATATTAGAATGTGCTACATTGCGTTCCTTCTACGAGTTAGTATCGCCCACCCCCCTTTCTACCCTTCATAGTACGATATATCGATGTGACAGGAACATATCCGACTTATAGCATCGATTAGTACATTAATCGACACTGCTGAATCGCATTCCTGTGCGTTTACGACGGGACCATTCATCCGTAACAAGAGTTGAGTATGAGATATTACCCTACCCCCTTTGATGGCGTATTGCAATCCAACATTGCAATGTTGCATGCAAGTTGCAAATGTCGCAAACAAAATTTGCAACATTTTGTGCAACATTTGCAACATTAATGCAAAACATCGTTATTTGGCGTTATTTAAGACGTTTTAATGGGTCAAATATAGGTTTTTCGGCGTGCGTAGAAGCGTTTTCGGGTTGTTCAACGACCGCGATGGATCAAAACCGAGGCTTGGCGCACCGCAACCTGGCCCGCACCGCGTCACATCATCTTTTTCGGTTTTGCCGTCTCGATTTTCTATATCTCAGCTGACTTTTTTTCTGTTCTGACTATCATATTTCGAACCTATGTTAGAATCCGCAAGGTGTTAATTGAATATATAGCTATATACTATATATATAATATATACTATATATATATATTATATATATATATATATATATATATATAATATATACTTATATATATAATATATATAGAGAGAGAGGAGAGAGACTGAGAGAGACAGATGAGAGAGAGAGAGAGCCGCTTTGTAGCACCCCTACGGAGAGTGGGTGCGCCTCGTACGATGTAGTCCTCCCTTAATTACGCCTCCCTTAACCCCACTTTAGTGTAAACTTAGCCCCTCTTTTTATGTTTGGCCTTGACTATTTCCGGTCTGGCCTTGATATTTAGTCCTTAATACCGTATCAAGGCCTGAAATTGACCTTTTATAAAAAAGTTCGTGAGGAATTAAGTGAGATTAAGTCGCACATGTAAGTACCTGACGCAGTACCTGTTGTAGGGAACGCATACCTAACATGAGGTCATGTACGGTACTCTGCCCCTAACTTAAGTTCCTATATGTTCTGTCCTAACTCACACCATACACCTACACACACCTACACACACACAGCACACCACACACACACACACACACACACACACCGGCTAGGCGACTTATACACCACACACACACACACCACGCACGCCCGCTAGTGCTTACTTATACACACACGCACACCCACTAGGCTACTTATACACACATTACATCCACCATAGATACTTAAGCTCACACATATACCTACACACACACACACACACACACACACACCCAATATGACACTTATACCCACATACACACACCCATAGACACTACACCACCCATAGACACTTACACGCACCCATAGACACTTACCTCCACCCATAAGACACTGTACACCTACACGTCAACCAATATCACACCTACAACTCACACAACACACTACACACACACACCACACACACACACACACACACACAACAAACATACACAGCACACACACATCAATATTTGATGCCTCAACTTGATTTGCCTCAGAAAAAAAAAAACAACAAACTTTGATCCCTCAACTTTATGCCTCAGCTTTGATGCCTCAACTTCGATGCCTTAGCTTTGATGCCTCAACTTGTTGATTGCCCCAGCTTTGATGACTCATCTTTGATGCTGTCATCTTGATGACTCATCTTTGTTACTGGAAAAAAGAAGGAGGAGGGAGGGTAAGAAGAAGAGAAGGAAGAAAGAAGGAAAGTAAGAAGAAGAAGAGAAGAAGAAGAAAGAAGAAGAAGAAGTTCTCATATGTCGGAGCATATGAGCCGGAGCCGGAGTTTGTGGATGATGACGGAGTCAGACTGGAATTCTGGCTCCAGTTGCATTTTGAGTCAATAGATGTGTTACGTATATATATCATGTGCAAAAGAACATAGATTCGACATTTTTGGGTTTTCGTGACCCAAATGAGTTCAAGGACCCTTTGAGTAGCATCCGTCAGCTGCGAAAAAGAAAATTACAGGTACAGGACAGAGAAAAAGATGAGGAAGTAAATTAGCAAGTTTCGTAAGATAGAACAAATGAGTCATTGGAGCTATCGGTATCGGCACCGGTGCAGGCCGGTGCGGTGCCGAGTTAGTAAATATTTGCTTATCACCATAATATTAGTGTGTTTATATACATCTTCAGTGATGTAGAATATGAATAACATAGTTTCATTACACTCAAGATGTCTAGGGACCCCAATTGAGATGGGAGCGAACCCCAAAATGTCGTTTTTACCCTTTTAAATGAAATTTTAAAAAAGGATTTAAGTTAATAATACATAGACTTACGCTCTATCACAGCCCATGTTGCAAAGATATAATGTACAACAGCCCTATGTGTACAAAACTATATATTGAAACTTAAACACAGAGAGCTTAAATGGTTCTCTCTTAGTCATACACAATGGTATACATATGTTGTACAACTGAGATATTCAAGTCAAAACTTGCACTCGACTTGTTTAATGTGTGCTATATCAAGTCCCTATATAAAGATGTGTGTATGTGTATGCATGATGTATATGTGTAGTGTGTGTTATGTGTATGTTAGTTAGAGGTCGTAATACACATAGGCTTACATTTTTTTTATTTCAAATGAGTATTTTAATTTATTAGAAAAACTGTTCAATTACCAAGTTAGAGAAAGTTAAGTTAAAAGTTGGAGATAAAGTTAAAGTGTAAAGTTAAATTTTCATGTCGAAGGATAAGATTTATATTTTATTTCATGTATTAAATACCAAATTTTTTTTTTGAACAACATCTGTCTTTTGATGAAAAACATTTTTGTTTTTTCGAAAAACATTTTTGTTTTTGAAAAACATTTATTATTTTTTTTAAAACATTTTTAAAAAACATTTGTTTCTAAAAAAAGTGTTAAATTTCCACGAAAAACATGATTTTAGGGACCATAAAGCAATAAAGCAGTTGATAAAACACGTACAGCAAACAGCCTCCTGGGGCCCATCCCACCCCACCGCCTATGTTTTACTTGCATTAAACATATACATTGTATTTCACATATACATTGTATTTCACATATACATTGTATTTCACATATACATTGTATTTCACATTACCCTTTTTCTAAAACTTTTAAAAAAACTTAGACTTAAATAAATATATTTTAATTTCGTAACACTTAAGAGACATTGATGGTAGATTATATATATATAATATATTATATATATATTTATATATCATATCATATATATTATATATTATATATATATTATATAGATAATATATATATATTAGTATATATACTATAATCATATATATGAAACAGCTAAATTAACAAATTCCAGTACTTAACAACGTTAAAGTAACTACATAGCATACAAAAACGTAACATATTCACATTTTTTTCATGCATGTCTTTAACATATCAATGTATAATTTTACCATTACCATTAGTAATATTTACAAAGATTTAACGTATCCTAACCTAAACATTGTAATAAACTAACACACACATACACACACACACACACACACACACACACACACACACACAAACACAGAGGAATATTCGGGCAACGTAACAAAGTTTTCACATTAATTAAAGTTAACATAGCATCACCTAAACTAAGAATATAATGTACAACGACAACCTAACATACTTTAAGCACGAATAAACATCTAAACATAACAAATTCCATACTTAAACAGCAGTAAGTAACCAAAAATAGCATACAAAAACGTAAACTATTCACACTTTTTCAGGCATATCTTTAACATATCAATGTTAAATTTTACATTAACATAGTAATATTAACAAAGATTTTCACATTAACAAAAGCTAACATAGCATCACCTAAATTAAGAATATAATGTACAACGACAAACCCTAACATAACTTTAAGCACGAATAAACATCTAACATAAACAAATTTCCATACTTAACAGCAGTAAAGTAACCAAAATAGCATACAAAAACGTAACTATTCACACTTTTTCATCCATGTCTTTAACATATCATGGTTAATTTTACATTAACATAGTATATTTAAGAATTTAACGTATCCTAACCTAACTATTGTAATGAACTAGGAATATACGCATAGACACACACACACACACATCTTATTACACCACACACAACACACCACACACACACACACACACGAACATATATATAACGTTACAATGTTTTTACATTAATAAAAGCCAACATTGCCAACACCTGAATAAGAATAATAATATGACAACGATAAATTAACATACCTTAAACACGAATAAACTGTTACATTAACAAAGTTCCACTGAACAACAGTAAAGTAACTAACATACATACAAAAACGTACCTATTCACACTTTGTTCAAGCATATCTGTGACATATCAATGACTAATTGTACATGAACATTAACATTTATCAAAAATGTATCATAACCCTGTCTAAATTATCATACTGACTAACGAATAAATTGCTAAACGTAACAAAGTTTTTCGCATTAACATAGTAATATTTAACAAAAATTCATTTTAACCTTACCAACCTTCTAACACGTTCAAATCTAAAACGAATATGACGATAAATAAGTCGCGAGAGAAAAAGATAAGTGCAAAATTACGGGAAACAAACGACAAGTCTAAGAGATTAAGGATATTTCAACAATCACGGAAGGTATAGGATATTCAGCCAATCACAGAGTAGGGCAAATATAGATAACGGATATGTCCAACATGGAAATAACATCCAAAGTCTTACACTATATATTATATATATATAAATAATATATATATTATATATATATATATATATTATATATAATATATGGTAAACATATACAGGGAATACGCCCCCCCCTATGTAAATAAAGAAAACCAATAGCATACATATAAAATATATAAAAGAATACATCGTTCCACCGAGAGATACCCGGGGGTTTCACCCCTGCAGATGAATGATCCCATGGCGGTATCACCCCGAGGGGGGTGTTAGCAGGCTGAGACCTTACCCTCTTTCGGGAGGGTAAGCCTGCTTACACGCCCCTCGGGTGATACCCATGGGGATTCATTGCAATCTGCAGGGGGTGAAACCCCGGGGTATCTCTCGGTGGAAGATGTATTCTTTTATATATTTTATTATGTATGCTATTTTGGGTTTCTTTTATTTTACATATGGGGGCGTATCCTATGTATATGTTTACCATATACATATATATACTAATATAAATATATATATATATATATATATAGTATATAACATATCGATGGACAAAATAGATATTGATATTGGAAGGTATAGATTTATAATATAAACGTAAGACTTTGGATTGTTATTTCCATGTTGGACATATCCGTTATCTATATTTGCCCTACTCTGTGATTTGCTGAAATATCCTTATAGCCTTTCGTGATGTTGAAATATCCCTTATCTCTTAGATTGTGTTTGTTTCAGTAATATTGCCTTATCTTTTCTCTCGAGACTTATTTTATCGTCATATTCGTTTTAGATTTGAACGTGGTAGAAAGTTGTGCTCTGTATAAAATGATTTTTGTTAAGATATTACTATGTTAATGCGAAAAAACTTTGGTTGTTATTGTTAGCATTTATTCGGTAGTCAGTATGATAATTAAGACGGGTTATGATACAGTTTTTGATAGAAATTAATTGATGAACGTTAAATTAGCTTTTATTTGATTATCGAAATATGCTTGAAAAAAGTGTGAATAGGTTACGCTTTTGATGTAATGTTAGCTCTTTACTGTTGTTAAGTATGGAACTCTTGCTAAATGTAAACAGTTATTCGTGTTTAAGAGTATGTTAATTTATCGTTGTATATTAGTATTCTTAGTTCAGGTGTTGCAATGTTGGCTTTTATTAATGTAAAAACATTGTTACGTTACACTATATCAAAGCTATGTAATTCCTTTGTGTGTGGAGTGTGTGTGTGTGTGTGGTTGTGTGTGCTTGTGTGATGGCAGATAGTGCAGGAAAAGTTTGTGTGTGTGTGTGTGGTCTATGAGCATTATTCTGTAGGTTATAAAAAGTAGCATAGCTGAAGGATGTCCAATCTTTGTTAAATATTTACTATGTTAATAGTAAAATAACAATTTATATGTTAAAGACATGTATGAAAAAGTGTGAATAGGTTACGTTTTTGGATGCTATGTTAGTACATTATTTTCTTTAAGTTTATGGGAAATTGTTAATGTTAGATGTTTATTCGTGCTTATAAGGTATGTTAGGTTTGGTCGTTGATACATTATATTCTTAGTTTAGGCTAATGCTATGTTAAGCTTTATTAATGTGAAAAAAAATTCTTTGTTAAATATTACTAATGTTAATGGTAAAATTAACATTTATATGTTAAAGACATGTAGTGAAAAAGTGTGAATAGGTTACGTTTTTGTATGCTGATTTTGCGTTACTTTACTGCTGTAAGTATGGAAATTTTGTTAATGTAGATGTTTTATTTCGTTGCTTTTAAAGTATGTTTAGGTTTGTCGTTGTACATTATATTTCTTAGTTCAGGTGATGCTATGTTAGCTTTATTTATGTGTGAACTTTGTTACGTTGTCAAATATTCCTCTGCTGTGTGTTGTGTGTGTGTGTGTGTCGATGTATGGTCTGATTGTCATTTTTGTGTATTGCTAACTTGGACCAAGGTTTATTTAACAAATCGTTAGCTACGAATCAAGACGATATGATTGTTCTGGGAGACTACTACAATGTTAATGTTATAGTAACATTGATATGTTTAAAGACATGGCATGAAAAAATGTGATATGTTACCGTTTCTTGATATGCTTGTTAGTTAACTTTAACTGTTGTTAAGTATGGAAATTTGTTAATGTTAGCTGTTTTTATATATATATATATATAGTATATATATATATATATATATATATATATAGATATAGTATCATAATAATAATATATATACTCACTCACTCACCTCACCTACCCCCCTCACTCTCACCCTCACCTACCTCACCTACTCACTCCCCCCTCACTCTCACTACTCACACAACGCGCTCTCACATTCATGTCTCTTAAGAGTTCACACATCTAAAACCTACTACCCCCTTTCATTTAAGTCCTAGTTTTTTTTAAAAGTTGTAGAAAGAGGTATGTATCTCTC